>CAJHQP010003596.1:0-65237 GCA_905132765.1 Moricandia arvensis
AATAACAGAAATGTTCTGAGAGAGAAGATAATGAATCTAACGACAATACAAAGCATCATGAATCTGAAGAAAATCATGAGATTTCTATTAATTACATCCATAATAGAAAAAATATGGGAACGGAAAGAGATGGATGATATAGATGATGTTTTCTCATACCTTTTAGCAAAGGAAATAGATGAAGAAAACGAAGATCCAGAACCAACATCTGTTTATGAATGTCAAAAGAGATATGACGGATAAAGGAAAATGGAAGATGCCAATCCAGTCGAACTAGATTCACTTAACAAAAGAAATGTATTCGACCCATTGTAATCACACCCAAAAGATGTGAAACATGTTGGATATAAATGGGTATTTGTTCGGAAACGAAATGAGAAAAACGAGATTACAAGATACAAAGCTCGCCTGGTAGCCAAGGTTTTTCTCAGAGACCTGGAATTGATTATGAGAAACATATTCTCCTGTTATGGATGCAATCACATTTAATTCCTGATGAGTCTAGCTGCTGATAAAAATCTTGAGATGCGACTAATGGATGTCGTCACAGGCCTATTTATATGGATGCACTAGATACCGATATCTACATGAAAATTCCTGATGGGTTTAAAATGCCAGAAAGCATTAAGTTCCAAACCGAAAGAGTTACGTGCAATAAAATTGCAAAGATCATTATATGGAGTTAAAGCAATCTGGGCGTATGTGTATATATCGTCTCAGGTGAACATTAACAAAAGAAGGATATGTGAACGATCCTATATGCCCATGCGTTTTCATCAAGAAAACAACATCCGGTTTTGTGATAATCGCGTATATGTTGATGATCTTAATATTATTGAACTCAAAAGGAAATCCAAAAGGCATCAGATACCTGAAAGGAGAATTTGAGATGAAAGATCTCGGTCAGACAAAGTATTGTCTTGGCCTACAAATTGAACATTCTGAAAATGGTATATTTGTGCATCAATCCACTTACACTAAAAAGAGTATTGAAACGCTTTAATATGGATAAATCAACTCCTCTTAGCACTCCGATGGTCGTTAGATCACTTAATGTTGAGAATGATATCTTTCGACCATCTGCAGAAATGAAGAGATACTTGGTCCGGAAGTACCCTATCTAAGTGCAATCGGAGCACTGATTGTACCTTGCAAATTATACACGACCTAATATATCATTTGCTGTTAATCTTTTAGCAAGATTCAGTTCTTCTCCTACACGAAGACATTGGAATGGAATTAAACATATTTTCCGTTATCTTCAAGGGACTATTGACTTAGGTTTGTTTTATCCTAAAGATTCAAAAGGTCAAATGGTTGGTTTTGCAGATGCAGGATATCTGTCAGATCCACCACAAAGCTCGATCGCAAACAGGATACGTTTTCACGATCGAGGCACTGTTATATCTTGGCGTTCTCAGAAACAAACGCTCGTGGCGACCTCATCAAATCATGCGGAGATAATCGCACTCCATGAAGCAAGTAGAGAATGTGTATGGCTAAGATCAATAAGCCATCACATCTGTTCCAGCAGTGGGATCGACGAAAATATGGAGCCAACTATTTATATGAAGATAATGCGGCATGCGTTGCTCAAACGAAGGAAGGATATATCAAAAGCGATAGAACGAAGCATATACATCCAAAGTTCTTTTCTTACACTCAAGAGCTAGAGAAGAATAAAGAAATTGAAGTAAGATATGTTCGATCATGCGACAATGCTGCTGATCTCTTCACAAAATCACTCCCTACCTCGGTATTCAGGAAACATGTCCATAATATTGGAATGCGTCATCAGAAAGATCTATGACTGCTTATTCGAGGGGGAGCTTCCGAGGTTGTACTCTTTTACCTTACTATGGTTTTTCCCACTGGGTTTTTCCTAGAAAGGTTTTTTAACGAGGCAACAAATATGTTACGGAAGCAATAATAGTGACACCGGTCCCCAAGGGGGAGTGTTATAAAACGTGTATAAACACATGTATACCTGTCAAAATGCAGGTATACCTACTTTCTGTATCTAGACAGTATTTGGGGCCCACTGTCACTATTTGTACAGTGAATTTACTATTTGTACAGTGAATTTCGTTCTATAAATACGGATCGAATTCATTCATTGTAAACACACCTTTCCTTTCGATAATACATTCTCTCTCTCGATTCCTATAGATATAAAGTATTTCCATTTATAATATTTCCAAATACGATAAATTCTAAACCTTTTACAACACTTAATTGTGCACTTCTCATAGCAGAAAAGAATAACAAAGCTTCTCATCAAGAATCACATGACTTGTCGACTGGTTCCAAAGCTCTCCCGGAAAGCTTAATTTCCTATCATGTGACTCTTAAAATTCACAATTATACCATAAATAATTGTTATTTGTGGAAGATTAATAAATGGATAAGAGAACAAACGGAACAACAACTACGCAACTTGGTAGAGAAGTTTGCATACCAGATAGTGGCACAACGCCACACTATACTGAAAGATAAGAGATTTTTCTCTAACTTAAAGTCAGCCAAAATGACTGTAAACACAATATCAGGTCCTACAGACTTGATCGAAGGAATTGGCAAAGCAAACTTTATGTTGCCTAATGGAACAAAGTTTTCCATAGATAATGCCCTTATATTCTCCAAATTCTAAAAGAAATTTGTTGAGTTTCAAAGATATATATCTTCAAGGATATGATACTCAGTCTGCAACTGAAAATGGCAAGAAGTATATATATATAATTTCCGAGAGATCAGGCCAAAAATCTAATCTTGGAAAAGTTCCCAGAACTTCCTTCTGGATTACATCACACTTATATTGATGTAATAGAATCACATTTTGTTATCAAGAGAAATCCAGAAAATGTTATAACTATGGCATGACCGTCTTGGCCATCCAGGCACTACAATGATGCGTAAAATCATTGAGAGTTCACATGGTCACTCAGTAAAAGCCCAAGATATACATCAGAGTAATAAAATGCCATGTACTGCATGTGCCCTTGGGAAATTGATCATAAGACCATCACCAACAAAAGTTGATAAAGAATCACCAAGATTCCTAGAACGAATACAAGGTGATATTTGTAGACCAATACATCCACCATGTGGACCATTTTATTATTTTATGGTAATAATCGACGCATCCAGTAGATGGTCACATGTTTGCTTATTATCATCTCGAAATATGGCATTCGCGAGATTTCTAACTCAGATAATCAAATTAAGAGCTCAGTTCTCTGATTATCCAATTAAAAGAGTTAGATTAGATAACGCTGGAGAATTCACATCCCAAGCATTTAATGATTACTGTATGGTATCAGGGATTGAAGTAGAACATTCAGTTGCTCATGTTCATACGCAAAACGGATTGGCAGAATCCTTAATTAAACGACTGCAACTGATTGCAAGGCCATTGATTATGAGATCCAAACTCCCAACTTCTGTATGGGGTCATGCAATTTTGCATGCAGAAGCACTCATTCGGATAAGACCAAGTGCATATCATAGATATTCCCCGTTACAATTAGTATCTGGTAGAGAACCAAATATCTCTCATCTAAAAGTATTCGGTTGTGCGGTTTATGTTCCAGTGGCACCACCACAACGTACAAAGATGGGACCTCAAAGACGGTTGGGAATATATATTGGTTATGATTCTCCATCGATAATAAGATATCTAGAACCACAAACTGGTGATGTTTTTACGGCACGATTCGCTGATTGCCATTTCAATGAAAAAGAATTCCCAAATCTAGGGGGAGATAACAATAAAGTAGGAAAAGAAATCAAATGGAATGTGTCATCCTTATTACACCTTGATCCTCCTACGAAACAGTCAGAACTAGAAGTTCGACGTATCATGCATTTACAAAACATCGCAAATCAACTACCTGATGCATTTGCTGATACCAAAATGGTAACAAAATCATATATACCCGCCGCAAATGCTCCTGCTCGCATTGAGATTCCAGAGAAAGGCAAAATGGCAGTTGATACACGTGAATCAGGAACACGTTTGAAACGCGGCAGACCTTTTGGCTCAAAGGATAAAAATCCTAGAAAACGAAAGGAAGTTGAAAGGCATGATACCTCCAGAATAACAGAAAATGTTCTTGAGAGAGAAGATAATGAATCTAACGACAATACAAAGCATCATGAATCTGAAGAAAATCATGAGATTTCTATTAATTACATCCATAATAGAAAAATATGGGAACGGAAAGAGATGGATGATATAGATGATGTTTTCTCATACCTTTTAGCAAAGGAAATAGATGAAGAAAACGAAGATCCAGAACCAACATCTGTTTATGAATGTCAAAAGAGATATGACTGGATAAAATGGAAAGATGCAATCCAAGTCGAACTAGATTCACTTAACAAAAGAAATGTATTCGGACCCATTGTAATCACACCCAAAGATGTGAAACATGTTGGATATAAATGGGTATTTGTTCGGAAACGAAATGAGAAAAACGAGATTACAAGATACAAAGCTCGCCTGGTAGCCCAAGGTTTTTCTCAGAGACCTGGAATTGATTATGAGGAAACATATTCTCCTGTTATGGATGCAATCACATTTAGATTCCTGATGAGTCTAGCTGCTGATAAAAATCTTGAGATGCGACTAATGGATGTCGTCACAGCCTATTTATATGGATCACTAGATACCGATATCTACATGAAAATTCCTGATGGGTTTAAAATGCCAGAAGCATTAAGTTCCAAACCGAAAGAGTTACGTGCAATAAAATTGCAAAGATCATTATATGGGTTAAAGCAATCTGGGCGTATGTGGTATAATCGTCTCAGTGAACATTTAACAAAAGAAGGATATGTGAACGATCCTATATGCCCATGCGTTTTCATCAAGAAAACAACATCCGGTTTTGTGATAATCGCGGTATATGTTGATGATCTTAATATTATTGGAACTCAAAAGGAAATCCAAAAGGCATCAGATTACCTGAAAGGAGAATTTGAGATGAAAGATCTCGGTCAGACAAAGTATTGTCTTGGCCTACAAATTGAACATTCTGAAAATGGTATATTTGTGCATCAATCCACTTACACTAAAAGAGTATTGAAACGCTTTAATATGGATAAATCAACTCCTCTTAGCACTCCGATGGTCGTTAGATCACTTAATGTTGAGAATGATATCTTTCGACCATCTGCAGAAAATGAAGAGATACTTGGTCCGGAAGTACCCTATCTAAGTGCAATCGGAGCACTGATGTACCTTGCAAATTATACACGACCTAATATATCATTTGCTGTTAATCTTTTAGCAAGATTCAGTTCTTCTCCTACACGAAGACATTGGAATGGAATTAAACATATTTTCCGTTATCTTCAAGGGACTATTGACTTAGGTTTGTTTTATCCTAAAGATTCAAAAGGTCAAATGGTTGGTTTTGCAGATGCAGGATATCTGTCAGATCCACACAAAGCTCGATCGCAAACAGGATACGTTTTCACGATCAGAGGCACTGTTATATCTTGGCGTTCTCAGAAACAAACGCTCGTGGCGACCTCATCAAATCATGCGGAGATAATCGCACTCCATGAAGCAAGTAGAGAATGTGTATGGCTAAGATCAATAAGCCATCACATCTGTTCCAGCAGTGGGATCGACGAAAATATGGAGCCAACTATTTTATATGAAGATAATGCGGCATGCGTTGCTCAAACGAAGGAAGGATATATCAAAAGCGATAGAACGAAGCATATACATCCAAAGTTCTTTTCTTACACTCAAGAGCTAGAGAAGAATAAAGAAATTGAAGTAAGATATGTTCGATCATGCGACAATGCTGCTGATCTCTTCACAAAATCACTCCCTACCTCGGTATTCAGGAAACATGTCCATAATATTGGAATGCGTCATCAGAAAGATCTATGACTGCTTATTCGAGGGGGAGCTTCCGAGGTTGTACTCTTTTTACCTTACTATGGTTTTTCCCACTGGGTTTTTCCTAGAAAGGTTTTTAACGAGGCAACAAATATGTTACGGAAGCAATAATAGTGACACCGGTCCCCAAGGGGGAGTGTTATAAAACGTGTATAAACACATGTATACCTGTCAAAATGCAGGTATACCTACTTTCTGTATCTAGACAGTATTTGGGGCCCACTGTCACTATTTGTACAGTGAATTTACTATTTGTACAGTGAATTTCGTTCTATAAATACGGATCGAATTCATTCATTGTAAACACACCTTTCCTTTCGATAATACATTCTCTCTCTCGATTCCTATAGATATAAAGTATTTCCATTTATAATATTTCCAAATACGATAAATTCTAAACCTTTTACAACACTTAATTGTGGCACTTCTCATAGCAGAAAAGAATAACAAGCTTCTCATCAAGAATCACATGACTTGTCCGACTGGTTCCAAAGCTCTCCCGGAAGCTTAATTTCCTATCATGTGACTCTTAAAATTCCACAATTATACCATAAATAATTGTTATTTGTGGAAGATTAATAAATGGATAAGAGAACAAACGGAACAACAACTACGCAACTTGGTAGAGAAGTTTGCATACCAGATAGTGGCACAACGCACACTATACTGAAAGATAAGAGATTTTTCTCTAACTTAAAGTCAGCCAAAATGACTGTAAACACAATATCAGGTCCTACAGACTTGATCGAAGGAATTGGCAAAGCAAACTTTATGTTGCCTAATGGAACAAAGTTTTCCATAGATAATGCCTTATATTCTCCAAATTCTAAAAGAAATTTGTTGAGTTTCAAAGATATATATCTTCAAGGATATGATACTCAGTCTGCAACTGAAAATGGCAAGAAGTATATATATATAATTTCCGAGAGATCAGGCAAAAATCTAATCTTGGAAAAGTTCCCAGAACTTCCTTCTGGATTACATCACACTTATATTGATGTAATAGAATCACATTTTGTTATCAAGAGAAATCCAGAAAATGTTATACTATGGCATGACCGTCTTGGCCATCCAGGCACTACAATGATGCGTAAAATCATTGAGAGTTCACATGGTCACTCAGTAAAAGCCCAAGATATACATCAGAGTAATAAAATGCCATGTACTGCATGTGCCCTTGGGAAATTGATCATAAGACCATCACCAACAAAAGTTGATAAAGAATCACCAAGATTCCTAGAACGAATACAAGGTGATATTTGTAGACCAATACATCCACCATGTGGACCATTTTATTATTTTATGGTAATAATCGACGCATCCAGTAGATGGTCACATGTTTGCTTATTATCATCTCGAAATATGGCATTCGCGAGATTTCTAACTCAGATAATCAAATTAAGAGCTCAGTTCTCTGATTATCCAATTAAAAGAGTTAGATTAGATAACGCTGGAGAATTCACATCCCAAGCATTTAATGATTACTGTATGGTATCAGGGATTGAAGTAGAACATTCAGTTGCTCATGTTCATACGCAAAACGGATTGGCAGAATCCTTAATTAAACGACTGCAACTGATTGCAAGGCCATTGATTATGAGATCCAAACTCCCAACTTCTGTATGGGGTCATGCAATTTTGCATGCAGAAGCACTCATTCGGATAAGATCAAGTGCATATCATAGATATTCCCCGTTACAATTAGTATCTGGTAGAGAACCAAATATCTCTCATCTAAAAGTATTCGGTTGTGCGGTTTATGTTCCAGTGGCACCACCACAACGTACAAAGATGGGACCTCAAAGACGGTTGGGAATATATATTGGTTATGATTCTCCATCGATAATAAGATATCTAGAACCACAAACTGGTGATGTTTTTACGGCACGATTCGCTGATTGCCATTTCAATGAAAAAGAATTCCCAAATCTAGGGGGAGATAACAATAAAGTAGGAAAAGAAATCAAATGGAATGTGTCATCCTTATTACACCTTGATCCTCCTACGAAACAGTCAGAACTAGAAGTTCGACGTATCATGCATTTACAAAACATCGCAAATCAACTACCTGATGCATTTGCTGATACCAAAATGGTAACAAAATCATATATACCCGCCGCAAATGCTCCTGCTCGCATTGAGATTCCAGAGAAAGGCAAAATGGCAGTTGATACACGTGAATCAGGAACACGTTTGAAACGCGGCAGACCTTTTGGCTCAAAGGATAAAAATCCTAGAAAACGAAAGGAAGTTGAAAGGCATGATACCTCCAGAATAACAGAAAATGTTCTTGAGAGAGAAGATAATGAATCTAACGACAATACAAAGCATCATGAATCTGAAGAAAATCATGAGATTTCTATTAATTACATCCATAATAGAAAAATATGGGAACGGAAAGAGATGGATGATATAGATGATGTTTTCTCATACCTTTTAGCAAAGGAAATAGATGAAGAAAACGAAGATCCAGAACCAACATCTGTTTATGAATGTCAAAAGAGATATGACTGGATAAAATGGAAAGATGCAATCCAAGTCGAACTAGATTCACTTAACAAAAGAAGTGTATTCGGACCCATTGTAATCACACCCAAAGATGTGAAACATGTTGGATATAAATGGGTATTTGTTCGGAAACGAAATGAGAAAAACGAGATTACAAGATACAAAGCTCGCCTGGTAGCCCAAGGTTTTTCTCAGAGACCTGGAATTGATTATGAGGAAACATATTCTCCTGTTATGGATGCAATCACATTTAGATTCCTGATGAGTCTAGCTGCTGATAAAAATCTTGAGATGCGACTAATGGATGTCGTCACAGCCTATTTATATGGATCACTAGATACCGATATCTACATGAAAATTCCTGATGGGTTTAAAATGCCAGAAGCATTAAGTTCCAAACCGAAAGAGTTATGTGCATTAAATTGCAAAGATCATTATATGGGTTAAAGCAATCTGGGCGTATGTGGTATAATCGTCTCAGTGAACATTTAACAAAAGAAGGATATGTGAACGATCCTATATGCCCATGCGTTTTCATCAAGAAAACAACATCCGGTTTTGTGATAATCGCGGTATATGTTGATGATCTTAATATTATTGGAACTCAAAAGGAAATCCAAAAGGCATCAGATTACCTGAAAGGAGAATTTGAGATGAAAGATCTCGGTCAGACAAAGTATTGTCTTGGCCTACAAATTGAACATTCTGAAAATGGTATATTTGTGCATCAATCCACTTACACTAAAAGAGTATTGAAACGCTTTAATATGGATAAATCAACTCCTCTTAGCACTCCGATGGTCGTTAGATCACTTAATGTTGAGAATGATATCTTTCGACCATCTGCAGAAAATGAAGAGATACTTGGTCCGGAAGTACCCTATCTAAGTGCAATCGGAGCACTGATGTACCTTGCAAATTATACACGACCTAATATATCATTTGCTGTTAATCTTTTAGCAAGATTCAGTTCTTCTCCTACACGAAGACATTGGAATGGAATTAAACATATTTTCCGTTATCTTCAAGGGACTATTGACTTAGGTTTGTTTTATCCTAAAGATTCAAAAGGTTAAATGGTTGGTTTTGCAGATGCAGGATATCTGTCAGATCCACACAAAGCTCGATCGCAAACAGGATACATTTTCACGATCGGAGGCACTGCTATATCTTGGCGTTCTCAGAAACAAACGCTCGTGGCGACCTCATCAAATCATGCGGAGATAATCGCACTCCATGAAGCAAGTAGAGAATGTGTATGGCTAAGATCAATAAGCCATCACATCTGTTCCAGCAGTGGGATCGACGAAAATATGGAGCCAACTATTTTATATGAAGATAATGCGGCATGCGTTGCTCAAACGAAGGAAGGATATATCAAAAGCGATAGAACGAAGCATATACATCCAAAGTTCTTTTCTTACACTCAAGAGCTAGAGAAGAATAAAGAAATTGAAGTAAGATATGTTCGATCATGCGACAATGCTGCTGATCTCTTCACAAAATCACTCCCTACCTCGGTATTCAGGAAACATGTCCATAATATTGGAATGCGTCATCAGAAAGATCTATGACTGCTTATTCGAGGGGGAGCTTCCGAGGTTGTACTCTTTTTACCTTACTATGGTTTTTCCCACTGGGTTTTTCCTAGAAAGGTTTTTAACGAGGCAACAAATATGTTACGGAAGCAATAATAGTGACACCGGTCCCCAAGGGGGAGTGTTATAAAACGTGTATAAACACATGTATACCTGTCAAAATGCAGGTATACCTACTTTCTGTATCTAGACAGTATTTGGGGCCCACTGTCACTATTTGTACAGTGAATTTACTATTTGTACAGTGAATTTCGTTCTATAAATACGGATCGAATTCATTCATTGTAAACACACCTTTCCTTTCGATAATACATTCTCTCTCTCGATTCCTATAGATATAAAGTATTTTCATTTATAATATTTCCAAATATGATAAATTCTAAACTTTTTACAACACTTAGTTCGTTAACTAGCTTGAAAGAAAAAAGAAAACTAATCCACTTTTTTCTTTATAACAGACGGCACCAAAGTCAAAGAAGAACACGTTTTACTCAGAGACTCGGTCCATTCATTTACTCTCTCACCAAGTGTTTGTGACCAGGAAATTTCAGCATAACAAGACAAAAGAGCTTGTTTCATTTAAATATAAGATCAAACATTTTGACCAGTACCATACAGCAGCATGACTAGTGCACCTAATGAATGATGCTCGAAGATCACGGACTGGTGATAATACAACTTATTCATGCTTGCTAGTTGAAAATAATCACTTTTACATATCTGTGTGGGAAAATGCATAGATACAGTATGAAGTGCGGCAATCAACTTGATCAAGGCGAATTTGCAGAGTCAAGACGGCCAGATAGCCTCATTGGTGGTAGCTAAAGATGGAAGTAGCCAGGAGAAGAAGCCAAGATTTGTTTGCTTGTACAGCCTTTGAGCAGAATATTCTAGCATCATGTTCCAGAGATCTCCAACGGTCCAATCATGGGAAAGAATCCACTTGGTCACCTGCCCTTGCAAGATGATGTATAAGTTGCAAATTATGTAAGTACACACACGGCCCTAAATAGTCCAATACACTGGACACTCTATTCCGCTTACAGACCCTATTCTTAGTAAATATCAGCTCTGTAAGTAGAGGCGGAAAACAAGAAACTGAAAGAGAGGATTTACTATTGTAGGAGAGGTTTACCTGATCTAGGTTTTCGAGGGCCTGCGCTCCAAAAGTGTAGTATGCTATAAATGGTCTCCGCGCCTGGGAAGTAGCCATGAGTCAGGACCAATTCAAGAAACACACGTCAAATTTAAACTGCTATACATCTCATCTTCCCAACCAAAGCTTCAGAAAGTCTTGAGTCTAATTCCAGAAAGTATTAGTCGAGACTCAAAAGTGACATGGAGTGTGTCTTAAAGTAAAAAGAAAACTAAGTTCGTGGTTTCAGAGAGAAGTAATCCTTGTGTTTTATTTCTCTATCGTATTGGTAGCCAACTTATACCATCAAGTAAACTTATAATTATGATGAGAAAGGGTACCTGGGAAGCAGCAAGCCACTGGATCATAGACTTTAGTTCTGGGTCTCCTCCAAAAACACCACATCCCCAATTCCCAGTCGCGACACCAACATCTTCATGATCCATGCAATAGGATACTTCCATGTCGCTGACAACATTGCTAGCATGGTTTTCTCTATTTGTCTCCACATCTTCTAGTGAAGCTCCATGAGACTGTACCAGCAGCAGCAGAAAAAAAAAAGTCTGAAACTTTTACTTTCCAAAAGATTTATCTAAATAGTGCCTACAAAGCTAGAAATGAAAAGGGGTACTAAGCAAAAATTCCAACCGTAGAGGTTTCTGTTTCCAAGAGACCAGAATCTTTGTCGTTACTGGCAAGCTGAATTTCACTGTCTTCTTTATCTATGAATATGCTATGGTGCTGCCAAGATGTTCTCTGAATTAAAAAGCCACATAGAGCCTTGTTGATCTCCCTAGAAAAGACAAAAAGAGAGAGAAAGACATTAGATTTCAAGTATAACAAGAATTAAAGAGTAGCAAGCCTCCAAAATGTCAAATAAACGCAAACTTTGGATTGTCTAAAGAACCTACGAATAATGTTTCACATACCGCAAAAGGCATATATCTTTAAAGTGTCTCATCTTCGGGGCACATAATGCATCTATTGCAACAATTCTGGTTCTTCGCCTTTTGAAAGAATCCATTGTCCTCTTGTCAATATAGTCACCAGCAAACCGAAATGAAGATGCATACCTACAAGAGAAATTAATTTTTATAAAACTAAGGGTAAATAACACTACAAAGAATCAACCATTATTCAAAAGTTGATAATCTAGATGCCAACCATTTCTACATCAGTAAAGACATTACTCTTAACCCTTATTTATTTATCATGCGTATCTACAACATAAAACAATAGTTTAGTTGCACACTTCCTTTACTATAACTTACCGTGCCCAAAACAGAATTTTTACAGACTGACATGCCAACGAGCCTACTGATCTATATAACTATCAAAATACAGAGATTAATACAGCTACAAAGATAGAACGATACTACAAAACTACAACATCTCACCCTGTGTAACATGAAAATCTTTCTGCGCCAACTATTTCTATAGCTTCATTGTCATCCATGCGAGGCAAGAAAAGCATGCCAGCTATTAACTCAGGGTTGATCATGAAGCGTATCTCCTCCTGCACAAGAATCCATTTATAAGTCTTTTATACCCAAAAAGGAACTCAAGAATCATGTACGCTTCTGAAATCTAATATGCATTATGAGTCTCAAACCTGTACGCACCCCCTATTCAGGGCACCACCTCCAAGATACTTGTTTGCAAAGTCCACTTCCAGAGCATTGTCAGATTGATCTTCTATTAACCCAGAAGTGTGAACCTATAACAACAAAAGCTGTTGGAAAATATAATCTACAAGCATTTGCAAATGTTGTGGTGCAAAACTAAGTAAATTAACAACCTTATTCTAATTACCTTAAAAGCACAAAGGGAAATGTCAGACTTGCTCCAAAAATCAGCGTCAGGAGCAGTAGTAGAAGAATTGTGGTTTTCAGCTGGAAGTATCTTGCGTTCAAATGAAACGGTCCCAGCGGGCATACAGGAGCACACCCTTTCGAAGTAATGCATAATACACCGTATCTTGCTTTCATGACTTTCACTATAACTTTCATAAAGGCTCCTGAAAAGCAAATGAAACTATGATGTCAAACTGCATTCATACTAATTTGAAGACTTCAAATAAACTTACTCAATGGACACAACACAAGATGTTGGCAATATCTAATAGAAATATGTTTTATTCCAACAAGCTTTTCCAAGTCTAACAAGTGAGCTCTCAATGGATAGTGAAGCCCATGTAGGATGGATCTCTAGAGAATTTACTTTCTTTAGGCTATCTACTGTGATCGTCAATGAATAAATAATAAAATTCTCTGTTTTTTCAAAGAACTTGTTTGATCACTTAGTGCCTAAACAACTGACTTTCAAACAACTGACCAGTGTAGTCCTAGTTGTTAGAAAAAAGTTTAGAAGTCAAAGAGAGAGATCACATACGCAAACAAATGATCAAAGTTGATGACTGGAAGGTCTTTTGCACCTCTATTAGAAACTGGAAACAAACAAAAGAAAGCGCAGGCAAGAAGAGCTCCGATTAACTCCTGCAAAGTTGAAAGCGTAATGGACATGTAAGGAAAACAGATAATCCATAGAGACAAACACTACATCTTCCACAAAACCAGGTCACTATACTTCCAAATACATGTTCCAACATACCCTAACCTAATAAAATCTAACAAATGGACAATCGTCTGTAAAACAAGTGTTAAAATCAAACTTTTACTTGGACTTCATCTGATTCAAAAAGTTGCTAATGTAGGTAACAGAACTTTACATCAATACCTGGCTGAGGAACACTATGCCAGCTTGTTGTGGCTCTAACAAGCGCAAACCCGTCTTCACTCCACTAACAACACCATCAGCATTCTGAAAATGCATTTCCAAGAGAGATGGAAGCTGAAGGAGTAACCTCGCCAAGGCCGGTATAATCTCATCGAACCATCTCTTAGATTCTTTCCCATGAATCAACTACAAGTACAAAAGATTAAACCTTTCAATCCAACTACCAAAACCCATCACAAAAAAAGTTTAATTTGCATGTAAACCTGGTTGATACTCACTTCGTCGAAGAGAAAGGCGTAGCCTTGAGGAGCAGAGTGGGAGAGAAGGCGAGTTGATAGGGAAAGTGATCGCCTCATATCGGAAATAGCTTGCCACAGAACTTCTCCTGAGTCGACTCGGGAGTGAGACGGTCCTTCGGACATGGCTTTTAGCGCCTCCACCACGCGTGGTGGCCAATAGAGTGATGACGAACGGATTAGAAGCGGAAGGAAGGGAAGAATGGAGTTGAGATCTTCTCGGTTCTCCATTTTTGGGATTCTCTGATCTCACTTTGGTTTTGGAAATGGTCTGACAATCGCTTCTGCGACAAGTTTTTGACGCTGCTCGGAGAGTGAAAAAGTCAAGAGTGAGAACGACGGCGGTGTAAAACCAGTTTGCTTAAACCGGGAAGTTGGAGTTTAACCGAATAGAGAAGGTAGTGGAGTGAACCGGTTCGGTTTTGTTTGAAATGTGGTATATATCGCTTTGGTTTTGGTAAATGGGTTTTCCTTGTTTTGTTGGGCTTTTTGCAAATTTGACTCAAAACTCAAAGTTAAATGCAAAACTAACATCTCCTTCTCTTTTATTTTTCTTTTGTCATATTCATCCCACATGTTCACATTATTTACAAAAATGCCATTAATTTTTTTTTTCGAAAATAGCTTTTTTTACTCTGTCAACCTTGTCATCTTCAAGTATTTACAAGATTGCCATTGCCATCAATATCCCAACCACCATGAACAACCAATTTGAAGCTCTTAATGCATCTAAAATCGATTTACACACTCTCTTTCTCAGTTGTTATGAACTAAAAACAACATCTCTTTCACTTTGTCTCCAAATTCATCCAAAAAACTCAAGCTTTTGATTGCAAAAATTTTATGGTTAATAGAGCTATTCAAGCATACTATTCTTGGTGGGTTACCTTCGTTTCAGGTTCTGGGTGGTTGTAGAAAACTGTGTGTGCTAAGGAAGTCATCTTACTAGTTTATGGTATTAAATTGAAAATTTTCCAGATCTGTTCGCGTAGAAGACTTACATGTAAGTTGTCTGGCTGTAGAAGACTTACTTGTAAGTCTTCTGGTCAAGACGACTTACAAATAAGTTGTCTAGAAGACTCAGACAACTTACTGATACGTCTTCTATCTGGACGACTTACTGGTAAGTCTTCTATCTGGACGACTTACTGGTAAGTCTTCTATCTGGACAACTTATTGGTAAGTCTTCTATCTGGACGACTTACAAGTAAGTCGTCTATCTTCTGGACGACTTACAAATAAGTCTTCTATCTGGACGACTTACAAGTAAGTCGTCTGGATAGGTCATTTTTGCAATTGATTTTTAAATGGGACGACTTACAAGTAAGTCGTCCCAGACGACTTACAAGTAAGTCGTCTCATTTAAAAGTCAATTGCAAAAATGACCTATTCAGACGACTTACTTGTAAGTCGTCCAGATAGAAGACTTACTTGTAAGTCGTCCAGAGTATAGACGACTTACTTGTAAGTCGTCCAGACAACTTACCAGTAAGTCGTCCAGATAGAAGACTTACTTGTAAGTCGTCCAGAAGATAGACGACTTACATGTAAGTCGTCCAGAAGATAGACGACTTACAAGTAAGTCGTCCAGAAGACTTAATATACTTAGAGGGAAACCAAAATATTTTTAGCGGGAAACTAAAATATTTAAGCGGGAATATTAGGATGACTTACATGTAAGTCGTCTAGAAGATAGACGACTTACAAGTAAGTCGTCTAGAAGATTTAATATACTTAGAGGGAAACCAAAATATTTTTAGCGGGAAACTAAAATATTTAAGCGGGAATATTTAAACTCACTATTTTCACTCATATATGCTGAAAAATTTAACTTTGTTTATATTAATTTATATATCTTAAAACATATGTTAATTACATGATTTCAATTTTTCGCTTATCAAAATATTTTTTTTAAATTAATATATTTTTAAGAAGAACTATACTAGACAACTTTCAAGTAAGTCTTCCAGAAGACTTACTTGAAAGTCGTCTGGACAGAAGACTTGCGAGGGTTAGAAACGTAAAACAAAATTTGTTTTTCTTGTTTGTTCACAAGGGGCTGGTTGTAATTTCAATAGCCTTTTAGGTTACTTTTGCATTTGATTCAAGTTTGGGTTTACTTTTGCATTTCAAATCAAGTTTTGAGTCATTTTTGGCAATTTTCCCTGTTTTGTTGGCTTTAACCCAAGACCAATCCTATAAATCTAAACTGATGGAATGTATATTCAAATAATACATTTAGATATTTTATTTTTTATTAAAGAAAAAATAAATTTAAAATGAAAAAGCTTGATTATCTAAAATACTGTTAAATTCATAATTTGTACTTTTCTCAATATATAATATGCAATAATTTATATTCTAAAGTTTGTATATTTAGATTTTAAATTATGAATAGATTTGCTTGCCAAAAAATTAACAAAAATTTATACAGAGCAATTCGATTTTTCTTTTGGAAAATTATCAAAAAAACCATATTTCTATTATCACTTTTCATGTTTGCTTTAATCACTTTTACCTTTATTTTTAAAGAGGAAAAAAACACTAGAATCCTAAAGTTAGTTAATTTAAAACTTAGGGTTTAGAGTTGAGAGAAAAATAAAATTTTGAAATGTGAAGTTTAAAATTCTAATTAATTTAAGAGTTTTTTATATTTTAAAAATGAAAAAAATTGTGAAATTTTTTTTTATTAAATATAAAAATGAATAATGATATCGATAATGTGGTAAACATGAAAAATATTCTTTTTTTTCAATAACCTAGGGTACTACATATTTATAGAAGGATCTATACTAATCACTAAAGGAAAGTGCAGTCTCTCTAAGTATATATATGAGGTCTAAAACATGGCATTATATTTACGTGGTCACATAGGTGAAGAGTAATGTTTTCGAATCTAAATTGTTTACTTTCCCAAAATACGCCTACTAGTGGACAATCATAGTGTGGTTAAGCATTTCTAAGTTCCTTCTACTACTTGTTTCTAGTCGATCTTTTAGCCAAATCAATGAGTATTCGGGTTCCCCTTTTGCATTTTATCGAATATAGTTTGTATAATTCATTGCCAACCTTTACCGGCTATTTCTTTTCTCGATACCGTAGATAGGTAGAGAGTACCATATAGATATGTTTCATACACTACTTGCTTTAGTTATCTTCCAGGCAGAGAGTACCATATAGATATGTTTCATACACTACTTGCTTTAGTTATCTTCCAGGCAGAGAGTACCGTATAGATATGTTTCATACACCACTTGCTTTAGATATCTTCTCGTCGTTTTATCATTATCTTCTTGTGTCTCTTTGACTCTTTCTCACTACTTATTAGATACTCACCGTTCAGATTCTTCAATAAGACAACGAACTTATCGACGTTAAACGCTAAAGAGGGTGACTACTGACTACAAAACAAAAAAATGTGTGGAACATAACGACAATAGGTTCTAACGTGTAGAAATTAAAATTGTGGAACCCGCACAGGAGACTTTGACTTATAAACGCTCAGACCAACATTATCGCTGTCCTTAACAAGTTTCTTATATCATTTATTGGCCAAAAATAAATGAAAAAAGGGAAGTATTACGCAGGACGTTCCTTAATTAAGGAATTTTTGGGTCGTCCTTAGTTGCCACGTGCCGTTGTTTGAGTGGCCGAAAGATTATGCTAGGGTAAACCGCAAAGGGGTCACCGATTCACTTTTCATTTCTGTGTGAGAGCGATTTCTCGAAGGCGATTGACCCGACTCCTCTCGAAGGCGATTGTCGAACCATCTGGGTCTCCGATTCATTTCCGGCATCTCTTCATATCGATCTTCATCCGGTGGTGGTGTCTCATCCAAGGCGGTTAACCTTCGTCTTCCTTCCACCGCTGATTCAAAGGTATATAAAGCTTGCATGTTGTCGTTCTCGATCTACCTTTACCTGTATTACGATTGCATGTTGTCGTTCTCGATCTAGGTCATCGGAACCCTAAAATAATTTTAGATTTGTGGTTTTCGAAATCAAGTTTCGTCGTGTTAGGGTTTTCAAAATCTGATTCCGTCTTTGATTTCCTCTTTCACTCTTCTGCAGTTGTTAAGTGTTTGTTCTCTATAAAACCGAATTCGTTTTCGAGTGATTAGAGTAAGGATTAGAATATGTGTTCGACCATTGATTTGATGAAACTGATATTTGTTCTCATCTTATATTGGGACATTGTTTCGTTTATAGTTTGTTATTTGTTGATTTATTTGATGTAACTGACAAATGTTCTTCGGTTTGATGGAGAGTCTTTGAATAGGTGAAAATCTTGTGGCGCAACTTAACCCGGCAAGTAACAAGAACAACCATTGCATCGTAAGACAAGGTAACTCACTTAAACTTAAAACCGTTTGTTAAGTGTTTGTGCTTTGACATTAGTTTTAAAAGTGTTTGTTCTGTGACATTACTTTGGTTTAGTTTGACTTTAGTCGAAACTGGTAATGTTGTTTGTGTAAAGTAACTAAACTGATCCGATAATCTAGTTTGCTTCTGATGAGAATTTTGTTTTAAATGACCATTTATGTTTAATGCACTTTTAAAGGCTGGTTGTTTGAAAGTTGATAGCTTTATAGTTGTGTTATAACTCCTGATAAGACTGTGGTAGTTTATGGATAGATCATTAATACGTTTGAACTATTAAACACCAACCATCCTTGAAGCTTTCGTATAATCCCCATCATCTTTTTTTTTCTCTTCTTTCCTAATTCCCTCTCTGTTATTTCTATGGATTCAAGGAATCCATATAGCCAGTCCTCTGGTTATATGGGACTTCTTAATAGTCAACACGAAAGTGTTGGACAAGCAAACTCTCCTTATGAGAGTTTTCCTTATGGACCATCCGAACTGCATCCTTACAGTTCTCAACGATTCGAGGCTCCAACTCCACCTGAAGACACACCCCTGGAGCGTAGAGAAAGGAAAAAATGGACCCCTGCAGATGACGAGGTACTGATCAGTGCCTGGCTAAACACATCTAAGGATGTTATAGTCGGTAATGAACAAAAGTCAGGGACCTTCTGGAAACGAGTTGGAGAGTACTATGCTGCAAGTCCTCATGCTAGAGTCGGTGGTGAAAATAGGGAGCATATCCATTGTAAGCAGAGGTGGCACAAAATCAATGATCTCACCAATAAGTTCTGTGGCTCATATGCAGCGGCTGAGAGACAACATTCCAGTGGACAGAACGACACTGATGTCCTGAAGAAGGCTCATGAAATCTTCCTCTCAGATTACAAGATGAGGTTTAATCTTGAGCATGCCTGGTGTGTGTTGAGGTATGACCAGAAATGGCTCAGCCTTAACACTGTTAAACCTACTGGGAGTTTAAAGAGAAAAACTGGTGAAACAACATCCCAAACTTCAAGCACCACTGTTGGCTATGGAGGAGATGAGAGCCATGGAGACACATTATAGGCAGCTCGCAGAGAAGGTTGATTGTATAACCTCTTCGAGTGACTATGACACAGAACTGGGACAGGTAAAGTTCCTTCTCAATTGCACTGACCAAAAACTGCTTGTTTTAGAGAAGGAAGTGTCTGAGTTAGTTAAGAAGAAAGCAAGGCTTGAAAAGGTTCTAGGTGTCATTGGTTTTCTTTTCGGCATCTTGGCTCTCGTGATCATGAAACTGACTTAGCATTAATGTAATGAGTTGTTGGCTCTCGTGTCTGAGTTATTTAATGGGTTGTTGTATTAATGTAATGAACTTGCGGTAAGTTAATGTAATGTAATGTAATGTGACTTTGTTTGTGTAATGTAATGTAATGTGATCTTTTACCGATGACTTGTAATGTAATGAATTTTTAAGTAATGTTTCTTTTATCACTTCTATTCACAACTCCTAGTATAACTACCACAAGAATACAAGATATATCACATGTTTTGTTTGTAACTACCACAAGCAAAGAAGCTAGTATAACTACTCTTATTGTCACATGTTTTGTTTGTAACTACCACAAGCATACAAGCTAGTATACCTACTCTAATTGTCACATGTTTTTATTTGTAACTACCACAAACACCACAAGCTTCACCTTTTTTATCTATAATTATGAGAGATCTGAACTTGTTAGACATATACTAGAATTTCTTCTTTACTCACTTCCAATCATTTTCTCTCGTTTTTCTAAGTTAATGGCATCCTCTTCCCATTATCATTATCACAAAGATGATGAGGATGATGCTAATTTTGAATCCTTTTTTGAAGAAATTTTCCAAATCTCTGATCCTACTCCAGAAATTAAAGAGAGAAAAAAACGAATTTTCATTGAGAGAAATCGGGAAGAAGGACACACTAAACTGTGGAACGATTATTTTAGTGAAACACCAACATATTCTCACAATTTATTTCGGCGACGGTTCCGAATGAACAAGCCTCTATTCATGCGTATTGTGGATCGTCTCTCTACGGAAACAGAGTATTTTAAACCTACTCAAGATGCACTCGGACTGTCTGGTCTTTCACCGCTACAAAAATGCACTGCAGCAATTCGTCAATTGGCATATGGTGGTGGGGCTGATACAGTTGACGAATATGTGCGGCTTGCGGAAACAACGGCTCGGAAGTGTTTGCATCAGTTTACCGCCGGAGTAATCCACTTGTTTGGCGATGAATACCTAAGGCGGCCCACGACAGATGATCTTGAAAGACTACTCCATATCGGAGAACAATGTGGATTTCCCGGGATGGTTGGAAGCATCGACTGTATGCATTGGGGATGGAAGAATTGCCCCACCTCTTGGAAAGGAATGTATTCACGAGGAACCGACAAACCAACAATTGTGTTGGAGGCCGTAGCCTCATATGACCTCTGGATATGGCACGCTTTTTTTGGAGCTCCAGGTACTATGAACGATCTTAATATTCTAGATCGATCACCTGTTTTTGATGACATTATTAACGGTGTTGCTCCGGAAGTCAACTTCTATGTCAACGGGAGGGAGTACCATTTCGGTTACTATCTAACCGATGGTATCTATCCGAAATGGGCCACTTTTATTCAATCTATCCGACTACCACAGGGTCCGAAAAATTCATTATTTGCTAAAACCCAAGAAGCGGTGCGTAAAGATGTTGAGCGTGCCTTTGGAGTCCTGCAAGCTAGATTCGCCGTTGTTAAAAATCCATCAAATTTATGGGATAAAAACAAAATAGCAAATATTATGAGAGCATGTATCATACTCCATAATATGATTGTCGAAGATGAAAGAGCTTCATACACTCAGTATGACGTTCTAGAATTTCAACACGGCGAAGATGAGGATCTTACATATTCTGTTGGTATGTCTACAAATGTCGGCAATACAATTCAGCGTCGAACAAGAGTTCGGGATAGACAAGCCCATGAACAATTAAAAGCTGATTTAATTGAACATATATGGGCTAAATTTGGACATCTACCAAATAATAATGATTAGGTTTCTATTAATTCAATAAAATGTTTCTTTGTTTTTATTTATGATGTTTGTATGTTTCATGTTTCTAAATTCCCAATTTTTAATGTCGTAATGAAATGTTTTTTTTCTTGCCAACTTTTACATTTTCTTATGTTTTTAATTTTAGTGTTATATGTTTTATTTTAAAAATATCTTTAATATTTAATACTTATCATAATTAAAATTAATTAACTAATAAGAAACCATGTTAAGAACCTACCAATATTCAATACATTTGCTAAAGTCCCTTTCATTTGTCCTTAGTCATACAATAATATTAAAAAATGCTAAGGACTCCAAAACATGTCCTAGCAATAATCATGCTCTCAGGTCAATAACAGACTCGCTATGTTCACATTTTCTAAGCAATTATTTTGCCACACTATTTCCACTTTTTTTTTTCCTTAAACATCTTTTGTATATTTTGTAAATTATTAAAATTAAATTTAACCATCTTATGTAGTATAAAATGATAAAAATTCCTTGGAAGTATATGTCAAAGTATTAAATAATTCTTTTAGGATTACAAAACCGTAAAACACGAAAGACTTTTGTTTCTCAAAAAAAAAACACGTAAAAGCCTTTTCTATAGATTAGTGGTACTTGCTGTTGCTGACCATAAATAAACAGAGAAAGGCTCCGACAACACCCACAAGAGGAAACTTTCTCTTAACAGAAATGATCAAAATGGCTGTTCCCACCGGAAACGCCCCTCTCTTTCTCCGGCCTCTCATCCTTGCCGTTCTCTCCCTCCTTCTTTGTCTCTCCCCTTTCGTCTCCTCCGTCGAGATCGATTCCTCAGACCTCAAAGCTCTTCAAGTCATCGAAACAGAGCTCGGTGTCAACGGTCAACGCTCTTCTTGGTCCAGTGGTGTAAACCCATGCGGTCGCAGAGGAGTTTCTTGCGAGAGACGTCACTCCAACGCCACGGGAGAATACGTTCTACGTGTCACGAGGCTCGTCTACCGATCCCGGAGCTTGACAGGGACCATCTCACCGGTTATTGGAACGTTGTCGGAGCTTAAAGAACTCACTTTGTCTAATAACAAGCTGGTCGGTGGTCTTCCACTCGATGTCTTAAGCTGCAAGAAACTCGAAGTTCTTGATGTCCGAAACAACAGATTTTCCGGTCAGATTCCTGGAGACTTCTCTCGTTTGATCCGTCTTCGAATCCTTGATCTTTCTTCGAACAAGTTCTCTGGGAACTTGAACTTCTTGAAGAATCTACCAAGTCTTGAGAGTCTCTCCGTTGCAAACAATCTCTTCTCAGGCAAGATACCTGAGCCAGTTGTGTCTTTCCATAATCTCCGGTTCTTTGATTTCTCCGGAAACCGGTTCTTGGAAAGTCCGATTCCGGTTATGAGTAAAATCAAGAAGCTTCAGAGGCACATTCTTGCTGAAACTCCATCTACAAACTCCACGTCAAAAGCAACTAAGGCACCTCCAAAAGACGATAAAAAGAAGATGAAGAAGAAGAAGAAGAACAAAAGGAAGAAAGTAGTTGCATGGATCTTAGGGTTCGTAGTTGGAGGAATAGGAGGAATCATCTCTGGTGCTGTCTTCTCTGTAATCTTCAGGTTGATTCTTAGAGCAATAAGAGGACCAGAAAAGCCATCAGGTCCTTCTATATTCAGTCCATTGATCAAAAGAGCTGAAGATTTAGCTTTCTTGGAGAACGAAGAGTCATTAGCTTCTCTTGAGCTCATTGGCAAAGGAGGTTGTGGAGAAGTGTTCAAAGCTGAACTACCAGGAAGCAACGGGAAGATCATAGCCGTGAAGAGAGTGACACAACCCTCTAAAGACGCTACTGAACTTGTAGATGAAGAGTCCAGGCTTCTGAACAAGTACATGAGGCAAATCAGGTCAGAGATCAACACGGTAGGTCAAATCCGGCACCGGAATCTTCTACCATTGTTAGCTCACGTTCCAAGACCTGAATGTCACTTCCTTGTCTACGAGTACATGAAGAACGGGAGTTTGCAAGATATACTTACTGATGTGTCTGCTGGAAACAAAGAGCTAACGTGGCCAGCAAGGCACAAGCTTGCTTTAGGTATAGCTGCAGGGCTTGAGTACCTTCACATGGAAAGTAACCCAAGAATCATTCACAGAGACTTGAAGCCAGCTAATGTTCTTCTTGATGACGATATGGAGGCTAGAATCGCGGATTTCGGGTTGGCCAAGGCCATGCCTGATGCACTCACGCACATCACAACCTCTAAACTTTCAGGTACTGTGGGATACATAGCACCAGAGTATCATCAAACTCTCAAGTTCACAGATAAGTGTGACATCTATAGCTTTGGAGTGATTCTTGGGGTGCTGGTGATTGGGAAGCTTCCTTCTGATGAGTTTTTTCAGCATACTGATGAGTTGAGTCTTATAAAGTGGATGAGGAAGATACTAACATCAGAGAATCCAAGCCTAGCTATTGATCCAAAGCTGATGGAACAAGGATTCGATGAACAGATGCTTCTTGTTCTGAAGATTGCTTGTTACTGTACTTTGGATGATCCTAAACAGAGGCCGAACAGCAGAGATGTCAAGACTATGCTGTCCCAGATCAAGCACTAGCTAGTGTCTCTCTCTATGATATATGTTTGTTTGCTTCTAAATATGTATTTTACATTCACTGTTGTATGAAATAATTACATGTGAACGCAGCAGTGGTCGCTTTGCAGAAGCTTGTGATGAAGATGTATAATTATTAGTATGTTTTATTGCTCCAGACACTAATTAATAATTAATCTGATACAATAAGCTTAGGCTTTATACATGAAGGAGAAGAGCAATTCAACTAATAACCATAAAATAACAATACCTTATGTAAACTTGTAAAACCGAAAAATCAAAAGAGTCGAATTGAAATCAAATCGAGAACCGAATGCCCATGACCAGTAGGAAGTGGAGAAATCTCCGGTTGCTGCTGATTCTAGTGTGTGAAGTTGGACCATTTTATTTAACTTTTCCAAATTATTATATCAACATTAATATTATATATTACTCATCTATCAAAACACTGATATGTAACGCTTTTATTGAAAACATCACACTAGATTCTATATTTTTTTAAAAAATAATAAGAATCTAAAAATAAAAAACAGAATTTGACTAATTTCAGTCCCAGATGAAAAGAAAAAAAACAGCTAAAATGACTAGTAGTCACCTCTTTGACATCAACACATAAAAACACTAGAATTAGCCATTACAAGAAAAGAAAAAGAGAAAACAGGCTGTAGTGCTCACCTATTAATTCAAATGAAAATCAAACACATGATGAACACGAAACATTCTCGTAATATAAGGAATAGGCCAAACAAAACCTTTTGGTGATATTAGAAGATCACATTTTTACCTCTCTATTCCAAAAGATGGACGAAGCGCCCGATGTTCCAACGAGTATAGACCCAAATATAACCTATTCTGTCAGTTCGTCCCGGTACGGTAGTATAGTATGTTATAACCAAACGGAAGCGATCCGAGACGGTGATCAAAATGGATGGGACAGCCCTGGCTCCATTGAAGCATTTCCTTTCTTTGTAATGCAATTATTCTTCGCTAATGCGAGCTACCGCATAATCTATTCTCTGACTCGGCCACTACATCTTCCACCTTTCGTCGCTCAAATCCTTGTGAGTAATCAAATGTGTTGCAAACTAATTTTAGATGAAGATTAGTATTGATCTTGTGCATAGTTTGTTTCCCTTCTAAGACGTTGTATCATCGACTATAACAAAATTGTTTTTGGTAATTGTTTAAAGCCAACAAAATATTAGAGATTTAGGGTTTGGTTTGTATTCTGTTAACTTCATTGTTTTAACAAAAAAAAAAATCAGTTTGTTGCTTTGTGTTAGTGATTTTCTAAATAAACCATTTTCTTTAGAACAAGAAATGAGAAAAAGATGTGTTCATGTGCAATATTAGTCACATACGGTGAATCCACAGATTAGTTGGCATCGGTGAGCCTACATATTAGTCGGTTGACTTTGCTCGCCGGACATTGCGGTTAATTAAAAAAAAAAAATAGTCATATTATATATGTGATATATCTTTTTTTTTTTGCTAATTCAAATTAGTCTTATATTATTTCCTATCATTTGTTATTGATTGTATTGTTCATAATTTGCAGTGCGGATTCGTGTTCAGCCCGACTGTGCTTGGTAGAAACAGTCTTGCACTCGACAAATTCTTTCCTTACAGATACACAATGGTTCTGGAGACATTCTCAAGCTTAGCTCTTGTCTACAACATGTTCCTCCTCGGTCTCGGTATGGACTTGAGGATGATAAGAATCAAGCAAGTCAAACCAATGGTTATATCCATCGTTGGCCTCGTTGTGCCTTTAGTGGCCGGTACTGTCTTGTATTACCTTCCCCGTAACGGAGACCCCGACAAGATCCTCGCAGGTTGTCTCTACTGGTCGGTTGCGTTGAGCTGTACGAATTTCCCTGACCTTGCAAGGATTCTTGCGGATCTCAAGCTCTTGCGTACTGAGATGGGCCACACGGCCATGAGTGCATCCATCATTACGGATTTGTGTACTTGGGTTCTCCTCGTTCTCGGAAACGCATGTTTTAGCAGAGGTAATATGATTTTTTCCCTTTTAGTATATTATTTGTAGCTTAAACGCAGCTGAAGTGAAGAATATTCCAAATTAATAAACCTCTAAAACAAAAGCTTAGAACTCACACACGTAGACTATGTTTGGTTCACACACGTAAACAAAAGCTTAAAGATGAACCAATCACGAGCCGCCACGTGTCAGTGGGGCCCGTAAACAGTTTAAAAACTTCATAAGAGCTGTCTCTTACATAAAAGGAGGAAGAATTGAGTTTTTAAAAATATGTGGACCCCAACTCTTAAGAACCCACCTAAGAGGTGTGGATAATGATGCTCTTATCAAGTCTTGACTCATTTTCTTAAAAAAATGCTTAAAAGAAATTTACTCACAAAATTTCAACATGGTCTAGACATAATTAATAAAATTTTATTTATAATAAAACTAAGAGCTTTGTTTTTCTCTCCATAATTTTACAATTTCTTCATTTTTTTACCATTATAAATCATTTCAATTTTTTTATCCGCACTTAAACCGTGACCAAATTTTATTTTTCTATAGTCCCTATTATCTTAGGACCAGTCCTCCTCCTACACCAAGGAGCAAAACCACCTTACAACGTTATGGCACTAGTACTAACCAAAACTTCCATGTAATTTCAAAAATGAAAAATGCAGGTACATGGAACGATGCGATGCCATACGCGTTGGTATCAACCATCGCTTTTGTCTTTTTCTGCATCTACGTGATCCATCCTGGAATCGCTTGGGCCTTCGCCAACACGGTCAAAGGAGGCCACGTTGGAGACACTCACGTTTGGTTCACTCTCGTAGGAGTCGTTTTATGCAGCCTAATCACCGACGCATTTGGGGTCCAGTCGATAACCGGAGCTTTCCTGTTCGGTCTCTCGATCCCTCACGACCACATCATTCGAAACATGATCGAAGAGAAGCTCCACTATTTCCTCTCGGGCATTTTGATGCCTCTTTTCTACATCGTTTGCGGGTTAAGAATCGATCTTGGCTACATGTTACGCGACACGAGCGTTGGAATGTTTGTGTTTGTGGTTTCTTCGTGCTTTATGTTGAAGATTTTGACTACCGTTATTTGCTCCCTCTTCTTGCGCATGCCCTTGCGTGATGGTTTTGCTCTTGGTGCTCTTATGAACACCAAAGGAACTATGGCTTTAGTCATACTCAATACAGGACGTGACAGCAAGGCGCTGGACGTAATATTGTACACTCATATGACGCTTGCGTTCCTGGTGATGTCAGTAGTGGTGCAGCCACTTTTAACCTTTACTTACACACCAAAGAAGCAGTTGATTTTCTATAAATACCGAACCGTTCAGAAACTCAAAGGAGAAGTAGAGTTTCGTGTGTTAACCTGTGTCCATGCCCTCAGTAACGTCTCCGGCATAACCAATCTATTACATGTTTCTAACCCGACCAAGCAATCTCCTCTCGACGTCTATGCAATCCATTTAGTTGAGCTAACCGGTCGCACCACCACGGCTTCGTTGCTCATAATGCACGACGAGTCCAAACCTAAAGTTAACTTTTCGGACCGAGTCAGAGCGGAATCCGAACAGATCGCTGAGATATTCGAAGGAATGGAAGTGCACAACGAAGCAGTGTTGGTTCAGACCCTCACAGTGGTTTCACCTTACGCGACGATGCATGAGGATATTTGTACGTTGGCCGAGGATAAACGAGTCAGCCTCATCTTATTGCCTTACCATAAGAACTTGACGCCTGATGGTAAGTTAGGCGAAGGAAACTCTGCCCACGCGGAAGTCAACCAAAATGTTTTGAGTAACGCGCCTTGTTCGGTCGGTATATTGGTCGACCGTGGGATGACGGTTATTCGGTCTGAATCTTCCTCGGTCCATGCCGAGACCACAAAGAAAGAAGTCGCAGTGTTATTCATTGGAGGTCGAGACGATAGAGAGGCTTTGGCTTATGCTTGGAGGATGGTGGGACAAGAAATGGTTAACCTCACGGTTGTGAGATTTATACCGAGCCGAGACGCTTTAGTCTCGGCCGGGAAATTACCCATTGAGTACGCGAAGGAGTCACAAGCTGATGAAGAGTACATCTACGAGTTTAACTTCAAGACTAAGAATGATTCTTCCGTGAGTTATACAGAGAAAGTGGTTAACGATGGTCCAGAAACCATCGAAGCGGTTAGAGACATGGAAGATAACCATTCTTTTGATATTTACATTGTGGGAAGAGGGTACAAAGTAGAAACACCTGTGACTGCAGGTTTGACAGATTGGAGTAGTAGTCCGGACTTGGGTACTATAGGCGATACATTAGCTGCATCAAGCTTCACAATGCATGCTTCCGTTCTTGTGATTCAACAATACTCAGCCGCCAATAGACAGACCTCAGAAAACCATCAAGAACATGTTAAAGGCGGAGCGAAAACCGCTGATGAAGCGAAAATGAATTCTTTTGTGGAAGAGGATGATGAAGATGAACAATATCAAATGGGAATGCGCAAATGACAAGAGTTTTTTTTTTCTTTCATTAATTTCATATGATGCGATTAGGTTTTAACCATGTAACACTATTGTAATGTACGGAGTAGTATTTTGTGGATTGAATACTCATAGACCTAATAAATCTGGTACCGCAAACGTCCATGTTTCTTCTGGAATCTCAAAGTCTATCACTGATGATGGAGATCTTTAATCATATATACCGCAGTTGAAACTACTTTTTCCCTAGAACCTTTGTCCCAAATCACTCTCACTCAACATGCTTCTAACTTTGTTAAGAGTCAATCTACTTAATCTTTCAGCAGCTCTGTTCTGTTCTGTTGGGGAGTACACACACACGTCTTGTGCCTCACAATACCTTCATCTTTACAGTATTGATCATACCTTTGGTTACAAAACTCTAAGCTATTGTCAATGCGAAACTTCTTTAGTTTCCTCTCTGTTTGAACCTCAACCATAGTTTTTCACTCCACAAACTTTCCAAATGCCTCGTCTTTCATTCTGAGAAAATAGACTGATGTTCTGCGTTTTACCACAGGCCAATTAACCTAAGTGCACGCTACCACAATCGAATGGTATATCGATGCAGCACTTTAGGATCGAATCCACAGAGAACTAATGATCTATAACACTAAGAATACACAAATTTTCCTAATCTAAGCAAATAAGGGAAGATGGGTGATTTGTAACAAACTAAACTCCTAGAATTATGAACAATGTGATCTCAAATTCAAACAAGAAACAAGTGCAAGAATCAAACTTTAAATCAATAGCTAAGGATAGATCCATGGGCAAGATCATCGATATCGGGTGATCAAGATTCAATCTAGGATGCTCAAACAAAACAATCAACAAGTCTATAGGTCTAAATCTCGTTCAAATAGACTAATCCACTCCCGTGACAATAGCCCCTATGCTAATCATGAATTAGACATCAACTCCCGTTGGCCTTACCCAATCAAGCATGCATAAAACACAAGTCTACTAACCACTAAACATCTTGACAACAACTCCCGTTGGCCAAGCATGTATAGGACAATACTAGGTTGTTCAAGCATTTCATCGAACACCTTCCGGGCGTGAAACTACTTATGATCTAGATTAGATTTCCCAACCTTAACCTAGCATTAAAATCACCTAATAAGCCATAGAACAAAGTTAATCAAGCAAGAATCATCCTAAACATTCACCTAATCACCCTAATCTACTTAACCCATGAATCTAAGAATGTTTACTCAATAAACTCCATGATAAACCTTAAATCTATGTGAGATTCAAGGTTAATCATGTAAGAGAAACAAGATAAGATGAAGTACTTCCTTAGAAATCAACAAAGATTCAAGCTTTTACAATCCAAAATAAGTTCTTTTGAGAGAAAATGAGATCTCTTAGGGTTTTGGGGGTCTAAAACTATATGTAAGAGGATAAAACTCGAGTTGGGTCGATCCCATAAACCAAGGTTAAACCGGAATAAACCGGTTAACAACCTGATTTTTCGACTTGTCTTCTTCGTAGCGGTTTGCCCATGCCGCTAAGGGAGTTGGAGGTGCAGAGCCAGCGGCCAAGCAACACCGCTACGTCGAGCCGCTGCGATCCGTTCGACTTTCACTCGTCTTCATCCTTCGTAATCTGCTCATCTCCAAACAAGGCCAAGCTCGTGCTCATCACTCCAAGCCACCGCGCTCCCTCTTCGTCGGATCGAGCTTTGCCATCGTCAAGCTCCGGTCCAAGCCATCTCCTCCACATCTCAAATCAACCCACATCATTTCTTCACCACGGGGTCTGGTTCGTGTCTTCTCTCCCGCCATGGTCTCCGTGTTCTGGGTCGAGCTCGTGCCGTCGTCGCGTCCTTTGTCTTCGTCGCAGGAGAGCACGAAGCTCCCATGGTGGATTTGTCTTGTTTTGCACCTTTGGTCCTTGATCTTTTGGTTAATTACGACTTGATCCCAAAACTATCGAAAATGCATAAAAGTCCTCTTGAATTTGCCCAAAACTTCCAATTGTGCAATCTACACCCTGTCAAATGCAATTATACATGCAAATGCAATATAAAGATCTAAATGCAACCTAAAATGATAATAATAAACTAAAATATGAATCTAAAACTAAAAAAAAACAAGAGATATCATAGACCCAGACCTTCCTTGACCAATCATCTATAAAGATTACAAAATACTGTCACTCGCCCACACTGGGAGAACCCCACAAGTCTAAGTGGATGTATTCACGTTTATCTTTGGTTACATGATGTGCTGCTCCAAAGATCACTCTATGCGTTTTACCAAACACGAAATCCTCGTATAATTTAATCTCTGAAATTGTACTGCTCCGAGTTCATCCTTTCTTGACCAATACCTCCAAGCCTTTCGAATGTGTCCTAAACCGCTGTGCCAGAGTTTTGTCTTATCTTCTTTCTGTATTTTAATTCTGAACATGAAAATATAAAGTATCTTCCCCTCTTCTTGAACCTTTCATGATCACAGTACAACCTTTAACTACCTTGATAAACCCTCAAAAACAGAGATCTCTCTTGATTTTTTTAATATTATTAAACAAATATAACCAATTAAATCAAATTAACATAATAAAAATATCATATTGTAGCTTTTATTTTAAATAATAGAAATTTTAGTTTTTTGTTTTTTTTACAAAATATATAAATTAATAAGTAAACTGTTTAAGTTTAAAAGTGCCTACAAAAAATTAACACAAACAATAAAAACACACAAGACCAATAATATATATATTATAGATGTTTTTATTTATTTTTAAAATATTGATTTTTATATTACATTTAAGTTATAGTTAGTAAATTATCTGATATTTACTAAAATTAATAAAATATTAAAATTATATCTAATAATAAATAAGAAACTTTGTGTGATAGTTGTAGATAAATATAAAGTATTATACCATTTCAACACCAAATTTGGTGTAATGGTTGGTGTTGCCCTAAAATTATCTACAATGATATGCAAATTCAACACCCATCTTTTTATTTTAATATTACATATCATCTTTTTTTCACCTAATAATTCAACACTCACTTTACTATTATATTTTCTAATGGTTTTGTTAATCAAAATTGAACACCTTATACCACAAATTTTGTTTTATATTATAGTTTACTTATTATAATTTTAATAGAATTTGGATGTTTATATTCTGTATTAAATATTTGTTTTTATAAAATGTTTAAACTATAAAAAAAATAATTAATAAAAAACTGTTGCAAAGACAAACCAAATTTTATTTAAAAATGTGTGTTATATCTAAATTAATAAAATAAGACTTTTTTATAGAATATACAAAACAATGATTTTATATAAACTTAAATAAAAATTAAACTAGTTTACTATAATAAAAAAATATTACAAATAGTTAAGATGTAAAAAATATATCATTATTTTATGGTCAATAATAATTTGCCATTTTTCATTGGCTATTTTTGCTATTCTTGATTCAGTATGTTGAATATTTTCCACAGAAATTAATCTCGCGTATTTCAACAAATACTCAACATTTCCATTATATCCATACCGTGTTAGATTTTTTCAGTAGTTCCATTGTAAGTGGTCTAATAGGTAAAAAATTTCAAGAAAGAGAACTTGGTCCAAAAAGACTAATCATTCTTATCTACTTGGCATGTGTAAGCATGAAATTATTTTATTTGAAAACAATGAACATCACATTTGATATTATAACCACCTTTTCCCAAAAAAAAAAAAGCAAAATAGAAAAGTAACAGAATTTGACTAATTTCAGTCTCAAAGAGAAAACAAAAACAGCTAACAGGAGTATTAGTCACCTCTCTAACATCAAAACATTAAAATAAAAATCTATAATTAGCCATTACAGGAAGAAAAAAAACAGGGTGTAGCTCTCACCTATATTAATGCAACAAAAAACAAACACATTATGAACACATAACTTTTTATTTAAGGGAAAGGCCGGCGAAATTTTTTTGGTGATCTTAGAGGATCACGTTTACCTCTCTATTCCAAAAGATAGCCGAGCCCCAAATTCCTATGAGCTCGCAACCAAATATATCCTATACTATCAGTACGTCCCGGTACGGTAGTATAGTATGCTATAACCAAACGGATGTGATAACAGCGGGAGACCATAATGGATGGGAGAGTGCAACACCGATCCAGACCGCACTTCCTATATTTGTGTTCCAACTACTTGTCTCTAACTTTGTCTACCGCGTAATCTACTACACGATTCGGCCGCTACATCTTCCTCCTTTCGTTGCCCAAATCCTTGTGAGTAATCAAATGTTTATAACTATTTTAACTAAACCTTTGGATTTATCTTTCGTTTTTTGCCTTCTAAGCGCGTGTATCATGAATATTGCTCAAATGTTTTGTTTTTCATCTTCAAAGTCAATTTTAAACGGGAAAACTTTCAAATATTTTTTTTTGAAATTTTTGTCACAAAATAGATTAAAAAAAAAGACCAAAATAGACTTTTTTAATTTTAAAATTTTTAATATTTTTTTTAACTTTTTAATAATTTTAAACCTCACCTCCAAAACTTCACTCCATAACTATAAATCCTAAGTCTAGATTAGTTAATCCAAATTGTATAAATTTATATTTATACCCATTAATAACAACTATTTTGATCATTTTTTTCTTTAATTGTTATTTTGGGAACAATTTTTTTAGGTTCATTTTGATCATTATCTCTTTTTAAACCAACAAAAAATATTATTGTGGGGAAAATAGTCTCAATCAACACTATCTTCTTTATTTTAGCATTTCCTTTGGAGGAAAGAAATGAGAAAAAAAATCTCAGATTTGTTAATTTGCAATATTATGCACATTATATATGCGATATCTTTTTTTTCTAATTCAATTTAAATTCTGACATTACAGTATATCATTTCTTATAATTTTGTAATGGATTATATTGTTGATTTGCAGTGTGGACTACTATTCAGCCCGACTGTGCTCGGTAGCACTGATTATGTCCTCAAAAGCGTCTTTCCTCATAGATTCACAATGGTTCTGGAGACATTCGCAAACTTAGCTCTCGTCTACAACATTTTCCTCCTCGGTCTTGGTATGGACTTGAGGATGATAAAAATCAAGCAATTCAAGCCAATGGTTATAGCCCTCGTTGGCCTCGTTGTGTCTTTATGGGTCGGTTCTTTCTTGTATTACCTTCCCGGTAACGGAGACCCCGACAAGATCCTCGCAGGTTGTCTCTACTGGTCGGTTGCGTTTAGTTGTACGAATTTCCCTGACCTTGCCAGGATTCTTGCGGATCTCAAGCTCTTGCGTTCTGATATGGGACGCACGGCCATGAGTGCCGCCATTATTACGGATCTGTGTACTTGGGTTCTCTTCTTTCTCGGACTCGTAACGTTTAACAAACAAGGTAATATGATTTTCTTTTCTTTTAGTTTTATAGTTTTCTTCACACGACATTATCGTTTGGTTCACTCTACCTATTCAGTGCCTGCCCGCGGGACAGTCTACTATTGAAATTTAAGTCTTGACTTATGATTTTTTTTTAAATTGTTTAAAGGAAAATTTCTACTATAATACTTTTCTAAGAAAAAAAAGCAACATACTCAATTTCATGGATATAATTGAAAAAAATATTTATTAAATAAACTAACACTATACTGTTAGATTCATGTTTGTTATTGGGCTTTTCAATAAAAATAAATTGGCGATAAGAGCATCTTCAACCAAGGGCTCTTGCCCTTGGTTCCCACAAAATCCCACTTCCCAACATAAGCAAGGTTGCTTATAGTGCCTAATTAAGCAACCTTAATCAAGGGTGCTTGCACTATTCATGCCACGTGTCAGCCCATCATTGGGCAAATCTTTTTTTTTTTTTTTTTTTAAAATCAGAAAAGAAAAAAAAAAGAAAAAAAAAATAAGCACCCCATTAGGGGTGCTAGGGTTAATGGTGCTCTAAATAGATGATAAATAGATATGTATCCCTAATATCTACTATACATCTTTTAATTTTCTTATCCACACTAAAAATAGACTCCCAAATTTTATTGTCTCTAGTTCCCATTATTTCAGGCCCGACTCTACACCTTTCAGTACTAACCAAAAAATTTAAACATGAAGTGCAGGTGCATGGAACAATTTTATGCCATTCATGTTAGTATCAACCATCGTCTTTGTCTTTTTCTGCATCTACGTGATCCGTCCTGGAATGGCTTGGGCCTTCGCCAACACGGTCAAAGGAGGCCAAGTCGGAGACACTCACGTTTGGTTCACTCTCGTAGGAGTCGTTTTCTGTAGCTTAGTCACCGATGCATTTGGGGTCACCTCAATCACTGGAGCTTTCTTGTTTGGTCTCTCGGTCCCTCACGACCACATCATTCGAAACATGATCGAAGAGAAGCTCCATGATTTCATCTCGGGAATCTTGATGCCTCTTTTCTACATCACTTGTGGTTTTAGAATCGATCTTGGCTACTTGTTAGAGAAGACGACCGTTGCAACGTTGGTGTATGTGATTTCTTCGTCTTTTATGGTGAAGATTGTGTCGACTGTTATCTGCTCACTCTTCTTGCGTATGCCTTTGCGTGATGGCTTTGCTGTTGGTGCCCTTATGAACACCAAAGGAACCATGGCCTTAGTCATACTCAGTGCAGGACGTGACAGCAAGGCGTTGGATGTAATAATGTACACTCATTTGACGGTTGTGTTCCTGGTGATGTCAATAGTGGTGCAGCCACTTTTAACCTTTACTTACACACCAAAGAAGAAATCGATTCTCTATAAATACCGAACCGTTCAAAAACTCAAAGGAGAAGACGAGTTTCGTGTGTTAACCTGTGTTCATGTCCTCGCTAACGTCTCCGGTATAACCAGTCTATTACAGGTTTCTAACCCGACCAAGCAATCTCCTCTCAACGTCTTTGCTATTCACCTAGTCGAGCTAACTGGTCGCACTACAGCTTCGTTGCTCATAATGAACGACGAGACCAAACCTAAAGCTAACTTTTCGGACCGAGTCAGAGCGGAATCCGAACAGATCGCCGAGATGTTCGAAGGCATGGAAGTGAACAACGACTCGTTGTTGGTTCAGACACTCACCGCGGTTTCACCTTACGCGACGATGCATGAGGATATTTGTACATTGGCCGAGGATAAACGAGTCAGCCTCATCTTATTGCCTTACCATAAGAATCTGACGCCTGATGGTCTGTTAGGTGAAGGAAACGATGCACACGAGGATATCAACCACAACGTTTTGAGCCGTGCACCTTGTTCGGTCGGGGTATTGGTCGACCGTGGCATGATGAATGTTCGGTCTGAGTCTTCTTCGTTCCAAGGCGAGACCACAAAGAAAGAAATTGTAATGTTATTCGTTGGAGGTCGGGACGATAGAGAGGCATTGGCTTACGCTTGGAGGATGGTGGAACAAGAATCGATCAAACTCACGGTCATGAGATTTGTCCCGAGCCGGGAAGCTTTAGTTTCGGAATGGGAACTAGCCCTTGAGTACGCAAAAGAGGCACAAGTCGACGAAGAGTACATCTACGAGTTTAACTTTAAGACTATGGATGACTCTTCAGTGACTTATACAGAGAAAGTGGTTAACAATGGTCCAGAAACGATCGAAGCGATTAAAGAATTGGAAGATAACCATTCTTTCGATCTTTACATTGTGGGGAGAGGGTACAAAGTAGAAACACCTGTGACATTGGGTTTGACAGATTGGAATACTAGTCCAGATTTAGGGATTATAGGGGATACATTAGCTTCATCAAACTTCACAATGCAAGCTTCGGTTCTTGTGATTCAACAATACTCAGCCGCCAATAGACAAACCGCAGGAAACAATCAAGAACATGTTGGCTGTGGAGCCAAGATTGCTAATGAAGCGATGCCTTTTATGGAATCTCATGCGGAGGAAGAGGATGATGAAGATGTACAATATCAAATGGGAATGCGCAAATAACAATAGCTACTATATATTCCTCAGTTTCATTTTATTTGTTATAGGTTTGTGCATATAGATAAAAAACATTTAACTTTTATATATTTTCAAAATAATAACATAATTTCTTATACAATTAACCACATTTCAACTAATAAAAATATAAAAAAACATATAAAATTAATAAATTCTGCATTGAAATTATAAAACAACATTTATTTTTAAACAATTTTTTTTTTTTTTACAACGAAAAGTTGAAACGGAGTGAATACAAATCTTTGTCATTTTTGTTTTAAAAATGATTTGAATGTTAATATTATTCAAAAAAAGAAAAGTACTTTACATCCGTATGGGTCCTAATTTTGAATTTGGATTTACAGATTCTAAACAATGACAGCGGGTTGTTGACCATTCTATTATCCCTGATTGCACCGCCAAAGAAGGGTGATTCCTCATGTCTTCGACTCTTGTGTTCACGCCAAATTTGATAGATTGTTGCTTGAAAAATTTACCTCAGCAGGAACTCTCAAAGAAAATGGAAAGTTTGATCGTGTTAAGAGCGGTAAGATCTGCTCCCAAACTGTTGATTTGTAAGTTTTTTGTCAAATTGTTTACTGAATTAATTATTCCATATGGGTTATGTTACCGAGTTTCTCCAGTGGCAATATACTTTGAGATACATTTGGATGAATATTTCTAACATTTTAGATCATCAGTTAAATATAATTAATTTCTTTATTTTTGTGTGATATATTGAAAGTTGAAAATCCATGGATGAAGATGTCTTAAGAATAGATGAGAACCATATATTATATCTGATCTACGAAAGGAATGAAGAAATAGCATGGGCGTTTACTTGACTAATTTTTCTTTCTTTTACATTCACATATATGAAGAAAGTATAAAACTTACAAACGAAAACAATATATATAAGAGCATCTCTGAAAGACTGATGTGTCGTGTTTTTATCAGTTTTAGTTTATGTTATTATAGAGTATTTCGAGTCTTTTTGTTGTCTTTAGTTCTTTTTCAGGTCGCAATGCGTTAATTTGGAGTTTCGGGCACAAGAAGGGAAGAACAAGCCGAAGTATGCAGAACTGTACCAGGGATCGGGGGATCCATACAACATGGATCGAGGGATCTGTGCCAGATCGACCGATCCATGCCGACTGGATCGACCGATCCTTGGCGTCTCCGGCTCCACCAACCACTAACGAGTTTTGCACTCATTTTACCCACTTCCAACTAATAATTTCGACCAAGCTTTTTCATTTTTCATCTTTTGAAGACCAGAGAAGCCAAGAAACAGAGAGAGAGAGTTCTAGAGAGAGATTTGAGATTTGTTCTCTTTGAAACTTTTGGATTTCTCTTGTTGGTTTTTAGACTTCTTGTAAGAAGATCTTGAGGGATAGAGTTTCTCTGTGAGAAATCTCTTGAACTCTAGATCAGTTGTATATATTCATGTTTTCTATCTTAATTTCGTTGATGTTTGAGTAGCTTGCGCAATTGGGTGTTAGGATTTCAAAGGGATTTCATGGCTTGTTGATTTAGGATTGTTAGATTTTGGGGATTCACGTTTTGGTTCTTCATCTACTGGTATTCTTACTGCTTGAATTGGATTGATCACCTAGTTCATGATATAAGGTTGTTTAATGCACCGAAAGTGATAGTTTAAACTCCCGAAAGACTTTAGATGAGCAAAGTGTCCTTAACCCTCGGAAGTTGATGTTATTGCGCTTTGTGAACATATTGAACCTGTTCTTAATGCTTGTTTAGAAATCGAAACTCAGCGGAAGTTAGTGTGGAAGTTTCTATAACATAGAGAGTTAGCGCTGCGGAAGTAGGTTAATTCTAATATCGTGTTTGAGTTCTAGACGGTTCTTAATACAATCCTTGCTAGCAATAAATGATTAGCTCTACGGAAGTAGGTTGATTATGTCCGTGTCTGATAGCCATGAGTCCCCGCGATTTCCTCTTGCCCAATGCTCTCTTACATTAACACTTTCTGCATTATTTTCATCGCATTGCATTATTTTGTTTCAGCCTAGTTTTAGTAAACAAAATCCTTCTGTTTAGTCTTAGCTTAACTCTCATCTCGCATCCTCGTCGTGTAACCGTTGGTCTCTGTGGATTCGATCCTGAAGTGCTACAACGACATACCATTCGATTGTGGTATTGCTGGTACTTCAGGTTAATTGGCCTGTGTAAAAGCAGTGAAATCAAAGACCTATATACATACACGAGTTTGTTAATAGATTTAATATTCTAAATGTCTCATCACATCTTCATAACATCTTTTATCTTTATTATGAACAACGTAAAACATCAGTACAAACCAACTATCAACCCATTGTTAATAGCTTCATATCATACACACTTTTGGTCTTTTTGGATTTATATTATAGAAACTTGTTTGGCCAATACAGAAATGAAGTTAGTAGACAGGACTAGCAACGGGAGTAAAACCCAGCAGCTTCTTAGAATGGAGCCATGGTTGGATAACCACAACCGAGTCAAACATCCTGGTCGTGCCATCGGGTTGAGTCACTTCAATCCTTAGATCGTATAGTAGACCAGCCACGACTTGTTTCTGAGCCGACACAACTCTGCTAAAATTCAATGGATTCAACACGGTCGTGTCGGTTTTCACAATGGACGCTGCGTTTCCTTGCTCGGTCTCTTCCATTAGATTGAATTGTTCCACACAGTACCTGTGATTGATAACAAAGTCAAATCACATTTCTAATTCAATATAACCATGTGTGGATCTATATTCGTTGGAACCTATTATTATAAACCTAATGAGCTGAACAAAAAAATGAATAATTGATGAAAAAATTACAACTCTATCGCAAGTTTGATATTACTTTACAAAATTTATTTATAATAAATGACAATTTTCAAAAATATTTTTAAATTATAATAAAAAATAAATTAAATTAGTTTTTAAAAATATTTATAAAACGTTTAGAAACCCAACTCCATTCTTTCGGTACTAAACTCAAAACAATAATCTAAATCCAAATATTAATATATTTTTGATTGAAAATACTTTTACAAAGGATATTTAACTCGTGGTATTCTTATCAATTTATGATAATTAATTCATTTAATTCTTTTTATGATTTTTTAAACGTAAAACGTTTTCTACCTTCCAAGTTCTTGAATTGCCATGTTGGTCTGAACATTCGGAATATCTGACTTCCCTCCGAGAACGACTGACTTTCTTGCAGCGTTCGCCGATGAAGTGACGACGGCGATCACCAGAAACCCTAACAATGACAAACTAACAAGAGAAACGTTTGACATTGCTTCTCACTTTTGTTGTCTTCTCCTTTGGCTTGAAGTTGATATTTGATGTGATTTGTTTGCCTCTTGATGTTTCTTTACAGCTTTGTTTATGTTTTTTTTTTTCTTTTTTTCTTTTTTTGAAACTCTCTTTGTTATGAGTGTTGTGTCTTTGTTTGTGAGATGAGAGTGGGACGGTAGTGCTTAAATAGAGTGTTTTTTTTGTGCGGGTTTCTTGGTGTTGTGTTTGGGTGTACGTGAATGCGTCCCATGCCATAGGCACCTTCGAGGTTCCGCATCTTTTAAGTTACGTTCACATCAACACGTGAAGTGAGCCCCACTATTTTTAACGTATGTGACAGTTCAGAGATTATGAATCTGATTTAGATTCCACTTCTGATCCTGATCGAGTTTTTTAGTTTATAAAACATTTGCATTAAAAAAAAAATTTATAACCATTATTTGATCTTTTATTAAAAGTAATTGTAACACCCTGACCGCCTACAGTTAATAGGTCACTCAAGCCCGCTTTCTCGGTTCATCGGCTTCATCCCATCCGACGACCGTACGTTAATTTTCTAATGCTCGAAATCATTGTTTACTGATCATGTAGTCACCATCCGACATTTTCCCCTGTTTTAGGTTCATTCAAACGGTATCGCGAAACACTTTCCGATAGGTCACCCATCCTTTCACTATTCTAGCCCAAGCACGCTTAACCCTGGAGTTCTAAATGGAGTTCTAAACTGATGTATGACGAAAAAGGTAAGTCAACTTTGATGACATAGTTAGCCAAATCAATTCTCTTAAGCCTTTACACATATCACAACTCGGGATGTTATAATTCACCTCCTCTCAAAGAACGCAACGTTCTCGTTGCTCCCCATGACAGGTCTCAAGACGCCTCTCGGGTCAGAACCGAGATGGCTAACCAGCTCTGATACCACTTGTAACGCCCTGACCGCCCACAGCTAATGGGCCACCCACGCCTGCTCTCTCGGCCCGTGGGGCCCATCTCATCCGACAGCCGTATGTTAATTTTCCAAAGGCTCGAAATCATTGTTTACTGACCCTGCAATCACCACTCGACCTTTCCTCGTGTTTTGTGATGTTCTGCGTTTTACCACAGGCCAATTAACCTAAGTGCACGCTACCACAATCGAATGGTATATCGATGCAGCACTTTAGGATCGAATCCACAGAGAACTAGTGATCTATAACACTAAGAATACACAAAATTTCCTAATCTAAGCAAACAAGGGAAGATTGATGATTTGTAACAAACTAAACTCCTAGAATTATGAACAAAGTGATCTCAAATTCAAACAAGAAACAAGTGCAAGAATCAAACTTTAAATCAATAGCTAAGGATAGATCCATGGGCAAGATCATCGATATCGGGTGATCAAGATTCAATCTAGGATGCTCAAACAAAACAATCAACAAGTCTATAGGTCTAAATCTCGTTCAAATAGACTAATCCACTCCCGTGACAATAGCCCCTATGCTAATCATGAATTAGACATCAACTCCCGTTGGCCTTACCCAATCAAGCATGCATAAAACACAAGTCTACTAACCACTAAACATCTTGACAACAACTCCCGTTGGCCAAGCATGTATAGGACAATACTAGGTTGTTCAAGCATTTCATCGAACACCTTCCGGGCGTGAAACTACTTATGATCTAGATTAGATTTCCCAACCTTAACCTAGCATTAAAATCACCTAATAAGCCATAGAACAAAGTTAATCAAGCAAGAATCATCCTAAACATTCACCTAATCACCCTAATCTACTTAACCCATGAATCTAAGAATGTTTACTCAATAAACTCCATGATAAACCTTAAATCTATGTGAGATTCAAGGTTAATCATGTAAGAGAAACAAGATAAGATGAAGTACTTCCTTAGAAATCAACAAAGATTCAAGCTTTTACAATCCAAAATAAGTTCTTTTGAGAGAAAATTGAGATCCTCTTGGGTTTTTGGGGGCTAAAACTATATGTAAGAGGGTAAAAACTCGAGCTGGTTTGATCCCATAAACCAAGTCAAACCGGAATAAACCGGTCAATAGTGACTTTTCTTCTGTGTAGCGGCCACTGCATCCCGCTACACCATCCAGATATGGAGCAGGGGCTTGGAAATCAATGTAGCGGCCTTGCTATCCGGTTACGTCAAGCCGCTATGATCCTTCACGAACACGAGTATCAGCTCTTCTTCTTCGTTCTACTCGAGCTTCTCCTCACCATCGTTAACGGCTCATCTCTACAACAAAACTCGTGCTCCGACCACCACTGGCTCATCTCCACGGCCGAGCTCGTGCTCATCACTCCAAGTCCTCGCCTTCCTTGAGTCTCCATCTCCGATGATTTGCTCCACCAACGGAGTCTTTGGTACGCGTCAATAGACTCACCGTCGTGTTCTGAGTCGAGCCCGTGCTCGAGTATCGTCATTGGAACGAACGGATCCGGTGAAGAGAAAGCTTCGTGAGCTTCAATGGTGGGTTTTGCTCAATTTGCAAGACAGGTCCTCAAGCTTCTGGATAATTACGCTTTGACCCCATAACTATTGAATGTGCAGAAACGTCCTCGCCTATTCAGCCCAAAAGTTCCGAATGTGCAGTTTAGCCCATTGATCTTTATGTATTTTCAGCATTGGTCCCTGCAGTCTTGTTTACACTGTACTTGACCCCAAACTTCCATAAAATGCATTTTAACCCTTTATTTTTGCCCAAAACTTCCAATTGTGCAATCTAAACCCTGTCAAATGCAATTATGCATGCAAATGCAATATAAAGACCTAAATGCAACCTAAAATGATAATAATAAACTAAATTATGAATCTAAAACTAATGAAAATCATGAGATATCAACTCCCCCAAACTTGCTCTTTACTTGTCCACAAGTAAACTTTCAAGAACAAGATGAGGAAATGTTTAAAAATGAGAACTTAAACTTTAAAGTAACAACAAAAGCATTCAACTCAATATCCATCCAAGTAGTTTTAAAGTGCACCAATGATCTCTACTTTAAAAGAGTTAGCCATACTCATCATATATGCAATGCTTTAGAGCTAAACTTTCAATGTAATAGCAAGAAACCAATGTAACTCAACTCTTTAACATTCATTAAGTGTTTAGTGAACTCTCTCGATCAACTTAAATCACAAACCAAAGGGCTAGGTGCTAAAGAGGCTAAGATGACATTTAAAGTGGAGTTTGCTCAATTTCCTTAGGGTTTTTCACTCATGAAAAAGGGATGCATAAGCTATTGCAAAAGTAAGAAGAAGAAGAACAATTCATGCATACAAGTATTCACTTCCATGTTCTACTCTTCCCAAGTTATGTATCTACAATCCCAAACCAAAAATATCAAACCCAAAACACTTCTCTCACCCCCAAATTCACTCTTTTCACCATTTTACTACTTAGGAAGCTCTCTTTTCTTTTCATCCTCTCAATTCTTTTATTTTCTTTTCTAGAGGATGTCATTTTTTATCTCATGCTTCCTAAGTTTCTCTTTTATTTTACCCTTTTTTTTTATTGGGTTTCTTTTCACTCTATCATTGCTTTCACTCTCTTCTTTTCTTTCGTTTCATCACTTAATCTCACTCCAAAACAATCCCATTAAACCCCCCATCCTAACCAATAAAGGTAATTGGCATACGGAGGCTACTACTTGTCGTTCCTCTGTCATTCAAAATTTTGCACTAGAATACATCATCAACAAGAGGCCTCACTCATCAAACAATCAAGGGGCAAAGAAAAAGGGTTATGGTTCAAGGTGAGGTACCATTTAGTGATGCAAATGGCCATTCAAGCTTGTAAGAAGGTCTAAAAGTGGATAAGCAAACTTGAATGTTCTGCTGTTACCAAGAGTGAGCAATTCAAGCTTCAAGAGAGAGTAATTAGATGTTCATTTAAGTTCAAGTTCATAGAGTTGAGCTACAAGGAAGACATGCATCTACAAATGAGTTCAACTTTCAAGCAATGAGATCCAAGCATGGTTCTTCCTTAACTTCATGTTCATATAAATGCAATAAACAACTCCAAAGATGGACATTCAATCAAACTCTTAAGTTGTTACTTACCAATCAAAGTTCATTAAGACTCCCTATGCATATGCAATGCAACCTAAATGCTTCTAGACTCAATCCTAAAGATGCAAATGATGCAACTAGATGCTTGTTTTTGTTGTTTTCAAAAATTTTCAAATTTTTAGGTTTTTTTCTATGCAAATAAGTATGCATAATGCAATGCATGAGATACATGACAAGTAAACAAAACAAAAAACAATGTGAGATAGTAGACTCTCCCCCAAACTTAATTCACACAGTCTCTTGTGTGAAAATAAATTTGAAAGAGAGGTGAAAGGGAAAATAAAATATGATGAACTAAGTATTGACAAGGGTAGAATACACTTACTTGGAGTTAGCTTTGATGAAAGGAGGGGAATGAGGAGGGAGAGAGCTTGCTGTGACCTTGGCCATTTGATATGCCCTCTTGAAAAGATTTAGAACTCCCCCAAACTTGTCCCTAAACTTATTCAAACACATTAAAGCAAAATAAAATAGAAATAGAAATATATACAAAGGATAGACATGGGAATGCCTCCCAAGCGCGCTTGTTTTAAGTCTCTAGCTTGACTTTATGCGCTTGCTAGTCATAGGAATCAAAAGGTTGAGCCAATGCACCTTTGGTCCTTCTCCTGCAAACACAAGGAACAAAGCATGCAAAGAAGCACACTACTGTCCATAGGAAATAGACAGATTTTTCATCAAGGAGCATCACTAAAGATGTAGCATGGATTAACACATGCTCCTTGAGGTTCAGATGATCATGAGAATCGAATGAATTTGGTGGAAACACAAAATCAACTACTGGTTCAAACGAAGTTTTAACAAAGTAGTCAACATTATCTCCATCAATCAAATAAAACACAATGTTCTCATTCTCATGACTATTTTTGATAAGGGGGTTTTCTATCTCAAGCAAGAGCTTATCCACATCAAGTTCATCCCCTAAATCAGCTAATTCAAGAAGAGGTCTAGATTCATCAAGCATCAAAAAGTCAGTTTCGAGATCAATTGAAGCACAAAGATAGTTCTTGTCAAAACAAACTTCAAAATAATCTCTAACAATCTTTTCTACTCTCAAGTCATCTAATTTTCTGGTTTCACATATCAGATCAAGACATTCATTTAAAAGCACCAGAGAATCAAGAGTAGGGGCAATGATCTCACCACAAGGCAAGCAAATTTCCTCAAGTTGAAGTTTTAAAGTGGAAATTTCTGTACCTTCCAGCTGGAGTGGTGGAGCCCAATACATTACCTCATTAAGGGCACAAGCAGCATCATACTCATCTTGAGTAACATCCCTTCCTTCAAATTCTGCTCTATCTCTAATGAGGTGTATCCGGACCATTTGTGCTATGTTTCTCATTGGCTTGTACCAATACTCTTTCATTTCCCTAAGCCGATGTAACTCCACTCTTTGGTCTAGTGTGAGTATGCGCATATCAAAGGGTGGTGGCTTCACATATGGCTGATCTTCAAATGTGTCTTCCTCTTCTTGTGGCTTCTCAAAGTAGCTTGAAGCCATTTCTACAAAGAACAAAAAACTAGAATAAAAAGTTAGTAACTATACAAAACAAAACAAAACATAAGAAAATAAAGCTTAGTCTCAAGAAAATTTGAAATCCTAATGATAAATCTACTTAGTTCCCCGGCAACGGCGCCAAATTGATGTTCTGCGTTTTACCACAAGCCAATTAACCTAAGTGCACGCTACCACAATCGAATGGTATATCGATGCAGCACTTTAGGATCGAATCCACAGAGAACTAGTGATCTATAACACTAAGAATACACAAAATTTCCTAATCTAAGCAAACAAGGGAAGATTGATGATTTGTAACAAACTAAACTCCTAGAATTATGAACAAAGTGATCTCAAATTCAAACAAGAAACAAGTGCAAGAATCAAACTTTAAATCAATAGCTAAGGATAGATCCATGGGCAAGATCATCGATATCGGGTGATCAAGATTCAATCTAGGATGCTCAAACAAAACAATCAACAAGTCTATAGGTCTAAATCTCGTTCAAATAGACTAATCCACTCCCGTGACAATAGCCCCTATGCTAATCATGAATTAGACATCAACTCCCGTTGGCCTTACCCAATCAAGCATGCATAAAACACAAGTCTACTAACCACTAAACATCTTGACAACAACTCCCGTTGGCCAAGCATGTATAGGACAATACTAGGTTGTTCAAGCATTTCATCGAACACCTTCCGGGCGTGAAACTACTTATGATCTAGATTAGATTTCCCAACCTTAACCTAGCATTAAAATCACCTAATAAGCCATAGAACAAAGTTAATCAAGCAAGAATCATCCTAAACATTCACCTAATCACCCTAATCTACTTAACCCATGAATCTAAGAATGTTTACTCAATAAACTCCATGATAAACCTTAAATCTATGTGAGATTCAAGGTTAATCATGTAAGAGAAACAAGATAAGATGAAGTACTTCCTTAGAAATCAACAAAGATTCAAGCTTTTACAATCCAAAATAAGTTCTTTTGAGAGAAAATTGAGATCCTCTTGGGTTTTTGGGGGCTAAAACTATATGTAAGAGGGTAAAAACTCGAGCTGGTTTGATCCCATAAACCAAGTCAAACCGGAATAAACCGGTCAATAGTGACTTTTCTTCTGTGTAGCGGCCACTGCATCCCGCTACACCATCCAGATATGGAGCAGGGGCTTGGAAATCAATGTAGCGGCCTTGCTATCCGGTTACGTCAAGCCGCTATGATCCTTCACGAACACGAGTATCAGCTCTTCTTCTTCGTTCTACTCGAGCTTCTCCTCACCATCGTTAACGGCTCATCTCTACAACAAAACTCGTGCTCCGACCACCACTGGCTCATCTCCACGGCCGAGCTCGTGCTCATCACTCCAAGTCCTCGCCTTCCTTGAGTCTCCATCTCCGATGATTTGCTCCACCAACGGAGTCTTTGGTACGCGTCAATAGACTCACCGTCGTGTTCTGAGTCGAGCCCGTGCTCGAGTATCGTCATTGGAACGAACGGATCCGGTGAAGAGAAAGCTTCGTGAGCTTCAATGGTGGGTTTTGCTCAATTTGCAAGACAGGTCCTCAAGCTTCTGGATAATTACGCTTTGACCCCATAACTATTGAATGTGCAGAAACGTCCTCGCCTATTCAGCCCTAAAGTTCCGAATGTGCAGTTTAGCCCATTGATCTTTATGTATTTTCAGCATTGGTCCCTGCAGTCTTGTTTACACTGTACTTGACCCCAAACTTCCATAAAATGCATTTTAACCCTTTATTTTTGCCCAAAACTTCCAATTGTGCAATCTAAACCCTGTCAAATGCAATTATGCATGCAAATGCAATATAAAGACCTAAATGCAACCTAAAATGATAATAATAAATTAAATTATGAATCTAAAACTAATGAAAATCATGAGATATCATTTTGGCCTCACTCACACGGTATTGCGAATCAATTTTCGATAGGTCACCTATCTTTTCACTATTTCAACCCAAGCACGTTTAACCTTGGAGTTCTAAACGGATGTGTGACTGAAAACATAAGTCAACTTTGATGACATAGGTAACCAAATCAATTATCTTAAGCCTTTGCACATATCACAATTCGGGATGTTACAATCAATTGGTAACAGCTTCTCTGTGGGAGTGTTGAGAAAGGGTGAAGTTTTGGGTTCGAGTAACGCTAAGCGCATCAATAACCCACCTGTGAACTGAGACCTATGATTCGGGCAAGTTGTATAACAGGGAAGGGATTAGGATTGGTGCACTTCAGGGCCGGCTGATCCTCCGGGGTGGAATAGGCTGTTATATAAAAGTTAACTTTTTTATAACAACCTTTCTGTGGGATCCAGCTGGCCAGTACGTCGGCACAACTTCGGCTGACGCTGCAGCGCATTGATTCTAACCTCTTCTCTGTGCGACGGATTGCACAATGGAGAGGTTAGAGTCGATGTGCTGCAGCGTCAGCCGAAGTTGTGCCGGTGTACTGGCCAGCTGGATTCCACGAAGAGGTTATTACAGTAATTTTCTAATTTTTGAAGAGATATGTTTGTTGTTTGATTAACCAAGATGGCTTTGAGTTTTTAGTCTTTTTAAATTAAAGTCTAAAGTGTAATTAGTTGAACTAGCTTGTCGAGATTAAAATGTTCATAATCATTTTGCATAATGTTTATATGATGTTAAAACTTCAGTGCGATTATTTAAGCCATTAGATCATGAATTGGTTGTCCGGTTATATGCTATATTGTAAAATTTGGTGTTTTACCATTTGTCGTTAAACAGAACTTTTATATTATCTAAAAAAGCTTTGTATTAGATATTTGGTTATATGATTCGTTGTCTACAATCTCACCAATGAAATCATTTTAAATTTCTAATTTTACCAACGGAATCATCATCATGGATGGGTCTCCAGCTTTTCCTTATCGCCTCGATTTGATTTTGAATTGTAATTTGTCTTTTTGTGTGTTTTGTTTTGTTTTGCTCATGCAAAATGATGCCTGGGAGAACAACACGTCTTAACTGAGTTTGACATCTGTCCTCTCTTCTCTTCGCATGCTGCTCACGTAGCACCTCCTCTTACGTATGCTAAACTACACATTGATGCATAATTTCAAACTGTTAGTTTGTTACTATAGAACTGCTATACGAAAGAGAACAAAATATAATCTTCGGCGCATATCGGCCACGTAAGTAGAACCTAATGGTAATTTCTTAGGGTTTGATGTGTATTCAGATCAGTTTTGGATTCTATTTTTTTTGAAAACTAAATTATTATTATTTGGTTAATTTGAATTTGGGCTTTGGCTTAAATGGTTTATACGGTGGATCATAACAAATGATCGGTTCATCTTCAAACATTAATCGAAAGGTATTTTAAATTCGGGACAGACAATATGATAGTAGATCATTCTGTAGCATGAAGTGCATTTCTACCGGGACCGACCAGATAAGTCGATAGAATTTATCAAAAAAAAAAAACATCTTAAGATGGGCTTATCTGTTTTAATGGGCCGATAATTATTAGTTATTTCAGTTTTCGTAGAAGTAGAACCCAACAAAAACATGATAATGAAGCCAACATGATATCATAACACCAGACTTTTGCAAAACATTTTTGATTCTGATGGTCGCCAGAGTCTATGCTAGTATTCATGTTTTCTACCAACATCTCCAGAAATCGTAGAATCTTAAAAATACTATTACAATGTCTCCTTTTAACGATGACTAGTTATATCATTATTACAAAGAATATTACGTAGATAATTATTTTAATCGATAATTTATATTTTTTTTATAGAATTGCGTGTCTAACTGCATTACTCAAACCCAGAATCTATGCTAGTATTATGTTTTTACCAACATCTCTAGAAACTGGTCATAGAATCTTAAAATTACTATTACAATGTCTCTTTTTACCGATGACTAATTATATTATTATTACGAAGAATATTACATAGATAATATTATAACTGTAATTTATATTTTATGAAAATGTATGTCTAACTGCATTACTCAAACCTATTCTATGACGATATTTAAAAATTCTTGTGGGTATATATATTAACATTTTGTATAATTCGTTTTCTAAAATCGAAACTCACATTTTCTAGTTTAAAAATTATTAATATATCTTAAATCAAACCACATGAATTTAAAAGATTTTAAAACTACAAAAATCTGAGTATTTCATTTTTAGATATGACTTCTTTCACAATAATAATTTGATTAGTATATAGCTTATTCCGCGATAATAACCTTTGATTGTTATATTAAGTCATAAATAAATATATTGAACTAATTATAAAGATGAAAACGCATTTTCACCAGAAAATTTGTTTTATTTTAGCAATTCCATTTCTTAGTGAAAGTTATTTTGCTTACAAAGTATTTTATCTATTTATGATTGGTAAAATTACAGTAGTTGTTTTAAATTACACTATTTTAGTTTTGGTGAAAAGGATGGTAAACATCCTACAAAAAATGAATATAAAAATATAAAATAAATGTAGAATACAGCACTTTACGTCTAAATATATAATACATGTTCCTCGATTTTGAACTCTTCTTTTTATTCCTATTCTCTTTACTACCCCCCCCCCCTCACAACAACATGAAAAGCACCTTCAAGAGTTTGTCCTTCCGGTTTGTGACGGCTTGGTTTAGTGTACACAATCTTCGAAACCAATCTGATTACACTTTTCTTCATACCAACTACTTTTTCAATCGGTATTCCACACAAAATATCTTCAATTTTTTTCTTCCTCCGGTTCTCAAACATCGATCTTCTGGTTAACGAATCACCTAGCGGTTGTACAAAAAACTCTCAAAGAGCTTCATCAGACTGATCGGATTATCGCAATTGTTAGCTTTAACATCACAGTCAAGAAACTTACAAGTCTTGAAAGAGCTCTTGCATTTTTGGATAACTTGAGTGCGAAGCAAATCGTTCCAGCTTCTGCTCGGTCTTAGAAAACAACACTGTTCGGTTTGCGAGCTTGATCTTGTCTTGCCATGTGAGGATCTCAACAGCTAACCTTGATTCATTGGAGATCGTTCAATGTGGTGAGAAAAGAGAAGTTATGTGACTCCGGTTAGAGCATTAAGTTTGTTTTATATTGTTTCTTGATTTTTTTTTTTAAATCATACATGCATACGTAAGGTGTATGGTCCATTATAGACTTCCATGTATAATATATTAACTTTTCTAATAACTGTTTTGCCTCCAAAACATGTGATTACTAAAATATTCTTTCTTATTTTGATACTAATGAATAACCAAGATTAACAAATGGGTCGACGACCTATTTTTTCACGAGAACTATCATATAACATTAGATCCCTATCAAGTTATGATATAGTGTCAAATCTTCGTGATTTGAAAGTTATAAACTTATTTCTCTACGAATTAATAATTTCGAATGTATTTCTCCCTTTATTGATACTTCGAAACTTAATTACCAAGAGACCATAGTTTTAATTGGTTTATTATTAACCAAATAGTTTAAACCGATTAAACTAAAACAAAATCTATTTTAAACAATTTTTATTAAAGAATATTATTTCTCTTTTTGTTGAAATTTCAAAATATATATATTTTTGAACTTCAAAAAATATTTTCTAATTTTTTATATTTTTGCGTTTGTTTTTAATTTAAAATCTATGTTTTGCTGAATTTTGACGTAAAACAAATTTTATCAATAACATAAAAGTTAAAAACTATAGATATTTATTGATAAAAATAATTCTCGTCAAAATTCAACAAAAATAGATTTTTCGACATATATTTTTATTAAAATTTGATTTTTTTCGTTTACATTTCAAAAAAGAAACACAAATTTAACAAACTTATTTGTTCATTGTGATTTATTAAAATAAAATCTTGATGTAATTTTTTTCTCTTTTAAATTTAAAAAAAAATTATAAACTTAAAACTTCCTTGAAGTTCAAAATTAAAGGTTGAGCTTTAGGCATTTCCCACCTCACAAGGTGTTCGATGAAATGCCTGAGTCAACTCTCCTAAGCTTTTAGTATACTTTGCCAAAGACATTTGTTGTTAAAGGTGCTAAGATAGCTAATAGACTTGTTAGTAATGATTGCTTTCATATTATTCAACCAAAGACATTTGATGTTTGAGATATGTTAGCAAATGAACATTCATCTAGACATAGAGCTTGTTTAGAATTGTGTCTAGGCTTAAGGTTGATAGTTAATTTATCATTTTCCATCCTTAGTTCAAAACTTGATCACCCAAGGTCTAATCCCTACTCCCATGAGTTCTCCTTTCTCTTAATCAAGGAAGTTATTTTAGTTATCGCTTTTCGTATTAGTAGTTATAGTTCAAAACCATCATTTATTCGATTGCACTTAGATTAAGTGAGTACTTGCATTCTCGGTGCTTTAAAATCCCTTAGAATTGGTTCGACAATCATTTACTACAACATTTGTCTTAGGAGCCTTGAAAACTCCTAACATCACTATGTCATCAAAGTTGACTTATGTTTTCAGTCACACATCCGTTTAGAACTCCAAGGTTAAACGTGCTTGGGTTGAAATAGTGAAAAGATAGGTGACCTATCGGAAATTGATTCGCAATACCGTGTGAGTGACGCCAAAACACGAGGAAAGGTCGAGTGGTGATTGCAGGGTCAGTAAACAATGATTTCGAGCCTTTGGAAATTAACATACGGCTGTCGGATGAGATGGGGTCCACGGGCCGAGAGAGCGGGCGTGGGTGGCCCATTAGCTGTGGACGGTCAGGGCGTTACAAGTGGTATCAGAGCTGGTTAGCCATCTCGGTTCTGATCCGAGAGGCGTCTTGAGACCTGTCATGGGGAGCAACGAGAACGTTGCGTTCTTTGAGAGAAGGTGAATTATAACATCCCGAGTTGTGATATGTGTAAAGGCTTAAGAGAATTGATTTGACTACCTATGTCATCAAAGTTGACTTACCTTTTTCGTCATACATCCGTTTAGAACTCCATTTAGAACTCCAGGGTTAAGCGTGCTTGGGCTGGAATAGTGAAAGGATGGGTGACCTATCGGAAAGTGATTCGCGATACCGTGTGAATGAACCTAAAACACGGGAAAAAGTCGGGTGGTGATTACAGGGTAAGTAAACAATGATTTCGAGCATTAGAAAATTAACGTACGGTCGTCGGATGGGATGAAGCCCATGAACCGAGAAAGCGGGCTTGAGTGGCCTATTAACTGTAGGCGGTCAGGGTGTTACAATTACTTTTAATAAAAGATCAAATAATGGTTATAAATTTTTTTTTTAATGCAAATGTTTTATAAACTAAAAAACTCGATCAGGATCAGAAGTGGAATCTAAATCAGATTCATAATCTCTGAACTGTCAGAGCATGTACATCGAAGGTTCATGGAGGAGTTCACACGAAAATCAAGAAAAATAATAATAAAATAATCAAAACCTATGAACCCCTCTCTCCTAAAGTTCACTCCGGTGAACCCCTCTCTCATGAGGTTCAACACGTGGCGGCTCGAGATTGGTCTAATTTTTTTTTTTTTTTTTTTTAAAGAAAAATAAAAAAAAATAAAAAGTTTTTAATAATAAAAAAATGATTCAATGAACCCCAAGAGGGGTTCATTGATGTACATGCTCTCACATACGTTAAAAATAGTGGGGCTCACTTCACGTGTTGATGTGAACGTAACTTAAAAGATGCGGAACCTCGAAGGTGCCTATGGCATGGGACGCATTCACGTACACCCAAACACAACACCAAGAAACCCGCACAAAAAAAAAACACTCTATTTAAGCACTACCGTCCCACTCTCATCTCACAAACAAAGACACAACACACATAACAAAGAGAGTTTCAAAAAAAGAAAAAAAGAAAAAAAAAACATAAACAAAGCTGTAAAGAAACATCAAGAGGCAAACAAATCACATCAAATATCAACTTCAAGCCAAAGGAGAAGACAACAAAAGTGAGAAGCAATGTCAAACGTTTCTCTTGTTAGTTTGTCATTGTTAGGGTTTCTGGTGATCGCCGTCGTCACTCCATCGGCGAACGCTGCAAGAAAGTCCGTCGTTCTCGGAGGGAAGTCAGATATTCCGAATGTTCAGACCAACATGGCAATTCAAGAACTTGGAAGGTAGAAAACGTTTTACGTTTAAAAAATCATAAGAAGAATTAAATGAATTAATTATCATAAATTGATAAGAATACCACGAGTTAAATATCATTTTGTAGAAGTACTTTCAATCAAAAATATATTAATATTTAGATTTAGATTATTGTTTTGAGTTTAGTACTGAAAGATTGGAGTTGGGTTTCTAAAAGTTTTATAAATATTTTTAAAAAATAATTTAATTTATTTTTATTATAATTTAAAAGTATTTTTGAAAATTATCATTTATTATAAATAAATTTTGTAAAGTAATATCAAACTTGCGATAGAGTTTGTAATTTTTTCATCAATTATTCATTTTTTTGTTCAGCTCATTAGGTTTATAATAATAGGTTCCAACGAATGATATAGATCCACACATGGTTATATTGAATTAGAAATGTGATTTGACTTTGTTATCAATCACAGGTACTGTGTGGAACAATTCAATCTAATGGAAGAGACCGAGCAAGGAAACGCAGCGTCCATTGTCAAAACCGACACGACCGTGTTGAATCCGTTGAATTTTAGCAGAGTTGTGTCGGCTCAGAAACAAGTCGTGGCTGGTCTACTATACGATCTAAGGATTGAAGTGACTCAACCCGATGGCACGACCAGGATGTTTGACTCGGTTGTGGTTATCCAACCATGGCTCCATTCTAAGAAGCTGCTGGGTTTTACTCCCGTTGCTAGTCCTGTCTACTAACTTCATTTCTTTATTGGCCAAACAAGTTTTTATAATATAAATCCAAAAAGATCAAAAGTGTGTATGATATGAAGCTATTAACAATGGGTTAATAGTTGGTTTGTACTGATGTTTTACGTTGTTCATAATAAAGATAAAAGATGTTATGAAGATGTGATGAGACATTTAGAATATTAAATCTATCAACAAACTCGTGTATGTATATAGGTCTTTCAGAGATGCTCTTATATATATTGTTTTCGTTTGTAAATTTTATACTTTCTTCATATATGTGAATGTAAAAGAAAGAAAAATTAGTCAAGTAAACGCCCATGCTATTTCTTCATTCCTTTCGTAGATCAGATATAATATCTGGTTCTCATCTATTCTTAAGACATCTTCATCCATGGATTTTCAACTTTCAATATATCACACAAAAATAAAGAAATTAATTATATTTAACTGATGATCTAAAATGTTAGAAATATTCATCCAAATGTATCGCAAAGTATATTGCCACCGGAGAAACTCGGTAACATAACCCATATGGAATAATTAATTCAGTAAACAATTTGACAAAAAACTTACAAATCAACAGTTTGGGAGCAGATCTTAGCGCTCTTAACACGATCAAACTTTCCATTTTCTTTGAGAGTTCCTGCTGAGGTAAATTTTTCAAGCAACAATCTATCAAATTTGGCGTGAACACAAGAGTCGAAGACATGAGGAATCACCCTTCTTTGGCGGTGCAATCAGGGATAATAGAATGGTCAACAAACCGCTGTCATTGTTTAGAATCTGTAAATCCAAATTCAAAATTAGGACCCATACGGATGTAAAGTACTTTTCTTTTTTTGAATAATATTAACATTCAAATCATTTTTAAAACAAAAATGACAAAGATTTGTATTCACTCCGTTTCAACTTTTCGTTTAAAAAAAAAAATTTTGTTTGAAAGTAAATGTTGTTTTATAATTTCAATGCAGAATTTATTAATTTTATATATTTTTTTATTTTTTATTAGTTGAAATGTGGTTAGTTGTATAAGAAATTATGTTTTTATTTTAAAAATATGTAAAAGTTAAATGTTTTTTTATCTGTATGCACAAACTTATAACAAATAAAATGAAACTGAGGAATATATAGTAAGCTATTGTTATTTGCGCATTCCCATTTGATATTGTACATCTTCATCATCCTCTTCCTCCGCATGAGATTCCATAAAAGGCATCGCTTCATTAGCAATCTTGGCTCCACAGCCAACATGTTCTTGATTGTTTCCTGCGGTTTGTCTATTGGCCGCTGAGTATTGTTGAATCACAAGAACCGAAGCTTGCATTGTGAAGTTTGATGAAGCTAATGTATCCCCTATAATCCCTAAATCTGGACTAGTATTCCAATCTGTCAAACCCAATGTCACAGGTGTTTCTACTTTGTACCCTCTTCCCACAATGTAAAGATCGAAAGAATGGTTATCTTCCAATTCTTTAATCGCTTCGATCGTTTCTGGACCATTGTTAACCACTTTCTCTGTATAAGTCACTGAAGAGTCATCCATAGTCTTAAAGTTAAACTCGTAGATGTACTCTTCGTCGACTTGTGCCTCTTTTGCGTACTCAAGGGCTAGTTCCCATTCCGAAACTAAAGCTTCCCGGCTCGGGACAAATCTCATGACCGTGAGTTTGATCGATTCTTGTTCCACCATCCTCCAAGCGTAAGCCAATGCCTCTCTATCGTCCCGACCTCCAACGAATAACATTACAATTTCTTTCTTTGTGGTCTCGCCTTGGAACGAAGAAGACTCAGACCGAACATTCATCATGCCACGGTCGACCAATACCCCGACCGAACAAGGTGCACGGCTCAAAACGTTGTGGTTGATATCCTCGTGTGCATCGTTTCCTTCACCTAACAGACCATCAGGCGTCAGATTCTTATGGTAAGGCAATAAGATGAGGCTGACTCGTTTATCCTCGGCCAATGTACAAATATCCTCATGCATCGTCGCGTAAGGTGAAACCGCGGTGAGTGTCTGAACCAACAACGAGTCGTTGTTCACTTCCATGCCTTCGAACATCTCGGCGATCTGTTCGGATTCCGCTCTGACTCGGTCCGAAAAGTTAGCTTTAGGTTTGGTCTCGTCGTTCATTATGAGCAACGAAGCTGTAGTGCGACCAGTTAGCTCGACTAGGTGAATAGCAAAGACGTTGAGAGGAGATTGCTTGGTCGGGTTAGAAACCTGTAATAGACTGGTTATACCGGAGACGTTAGCGAGGACATGAACACAGGTTAACACACGAAACTCGTCTTCTCCTTTGAGTTTTTGAACGGTTCGGTATTTATAGAGAATCGATTTCTTCTTTGGTGTGTAAGTAAAGGTTAAAAGTGGCTGCACCACTATTGACATCACCAGGAACACAACCGTCAAATGAGTGTACATTGTTACATCCAACGCCTTGCTGTCACGTCCTGCACTGAGTATGACTAAGGCCATGGTTCCTTTGGTGTTCATAAGGGCACCAACAGCAAAGCCATCACGCAAAGGCATACGCAAGAAGAGGGAGCAGATAACAGTCGACACAATCTTCACCATAAAAGACGAAGAAATCACATACACCAACGTTGCAACGGTCGTCTTCTCTAACAAGTAGCCAAGATCGATTCTAAAACCACAAGTGATGTAGAAAAGAGGCATCAAGATTCCCGAGATGAAATCATGGAGCTTCTCTTCGATCATGTTTCGAATGATGTGGTCATGAGGGACCGAGAGACCAAACAAGAAGGCTCCAGTGATTGAGGTGACCCCAAATGCATCGGTGATTAAGCTACAGAAAACGACTCCTACGAGAGTGAACCAAACGTGAGTGTCTCCGACTTGGCCTCCTTTGACCGTGTTGGCGAAGGCCCAAGCCATTCCAGGACGGATCACGTAGATGCAGAAAAAGACAAAGATGATGGTTGATACTAACACGAATGGCATAAAATTGTTCCATGCACCTGCACTTCATGTTTAAATTTTTTGGTTAGTACTGAAAGGTGTAGAGTCGGACATGAAATAATGGGAACTAGAGACAATAAAATTTGGGAGTCTATCTTAGGTTGGATAAAAAAATTAAAAGATGTATAGTAGATATTAGTGATACGTATACCACATCGGAAATTCAATGGGAGCTTAAATAATCTATAAAGAATTAGGATTAATTCACTTATCGCCAATTAATTTTAATTGAAAACATATAACAAATCTAAATTTAACAAGATATGAGAGTCCAGATTCTAAATACCCTAAACCGATATAAAAGTCGTATTTAACTCTCCGACGAGATATAATTATCCCACAACAAAAATTTAATGGGACTTTAAATAATATATAAAGAATTATGGCAAATTCACTTAATCGTCAATTGGTTTTAAGTGAAAAAATTCATAACAAACTTGAATCTAACAGTAGAGTTGTTAGTTTATTTAATAAATATTCTGTTTAAATTATATCCATGAAATTGAGTATGTTGCTTTTTTTCTTGAAAAAATATTATAGTAGAAATTTTCCTTTAAACAATTCAAAAAAAAAAATCATAAGTCAAGACTTAAATTTCAATAGTAGACTGTCCCGCGGGCAGGCACTGAATAGGTAGAGTGAACCAAACGATAATGTCGTGTGAAGAAAACTATAAAACTAAAAGAAAAGAAAATCATATTACCTTGTTTGTTAAACATTACGAGTCCGAGAAAGAAGAGAACCCAAGTACACAGATCCGTAATAATGGCTGCACTCATGGCCGTGCGTCCCATATCAGAACGCAAGAGCTTGAGATCCGCAAGAATCCTCGCAAGGTCAGGGAAATTCGTACAACTAAATGCAACCGACCAGTAGAGACAACCTGCGAGGATCTTGTCGGGGTCTCCGTTACCAGGAAGGTAATACAAGAAAGAACCGACCCATAAAGACACAATGAGGCCAACGAGGGCTATGACCATTGGCTTGAATTGCTTGATTTTTATCATCCTCAAGTCCATACCAAGACCGAGGAGGAAAATGTTGTAGACGAGAGCTAAGTTTGCGAATGTCTCCAGAACCATTGTGAATCTATGAGGAAAGACGCTTTTGAGGACAAAATCAGTGCTACCGAGCACAGTCGGGCTGAATAGTAATCCACACTGCAAATCAACAATATAATCCATTACAAAATTATAAGAAATGATATACTGTAATGTCAGAATCTAAATTGAACTAGAAAAAAAGTTATTGCAATATATAATGTGCATGATATTGCAAATTAACAAATCTGAGATTTTTTTTTCTCATTTCTTTCCTCCAAAGGAAATGCTAAAATAAAGAAGATAGTGTTGATTGAGACTATTTTCCCCACAATAATATTTTTTGTTGGTTTAAAAAGAGATAATGATCAAAATGAACCTAAGAAAATTGTTCCCAAAATAACAATTAAAAAAAATATCAAAATAGATGTTATTAATGGGTATAAATATTAATTTATACAATTTGGATTAACTAATCTAGACTTATGATTTATAGTTATGGAGTGAAGTTTTGGAGGTGAGGTTTAAAATTATTAAAAAGTTAAAAAAATATTAAAAATTTTAAATTAAAAAAGTCTATTTTGGTCATTTTTTAAGATCTATTTTGTGACAAAAATATCAAAAAAAAAATATTTGAAAGATTTCCCATTTAAAATTGACTTTGAAGATGAAAAACAAAACATTTGAGCAATATTCATGATACACGCGCTTAGAAGGCAAAAAACGAAAGATCAATCCAAAGGTTTAGTTAAAATAGTTATAAACATTTGATTACTCACAAGGATTTGGGCAACGAAAGGAGGAAGATGTAGCGGCCGAATCGTGTAGTAGATTACGCGGTAGACAAAGTTAGAGACAAGTAGTTGGAACACAAATATAGGAAGTGCGGTCTGGATCGGTGTTGCACTCTCCCATCCATTATGGTCTCCCGCTGTTATCACATCCGTTTGGTTATAGCATACTATACTACCGTACCGGGACGTACTGATAGTATAGGATATATTTGGTTGCGAGCTCATAGGAGTTTGGGGCTCGGCTATCTTTTGGAATAGAGAGGTAAACGTGATCCTCTAAGATCACCAAAATTTTTTGGCCGGCCTTTCCCTTAAATAAAAAGTTATGTGTTCATAATGTGTTTGTTTTTTGTTGCATTAATATAGGTGAGAGCTACACCCTGTTTTTTTTTCCTGTAATGGCTAATTATAGATTTTTATTTTAATGTTTTGATGTTAGAGAGGTGACTAATACTCCTGTTAGCTGTTTTTGTTTTCTCTTTGAGACTGAAATTAGTCAAATTCTGTTACTTTTCTATTTTGCTTTTTTTTTTTTGGGAAAAGGTGGTTATAATATCAAATGTGATGTTCATTGTTTTCAAATAAAATGATTTCATGTTTACACATGCCAAGTAGATAAGAATGATTAGTCTTTTTGGACCAAGTTCTCTTTCTTGAAATTTTTTACCTATTAGACCACTTACAATGGAACTACTGAAAAAATCTAACACGGTATGGATATAATGGAAATGTTGAGTATTTGTTGAAATACGCGAGATTAATTTCTGTGGAAAATATTCAACATACTGAATCAAGAATAGCAAAAATAGCCAATGAAAAATGGCAAATTATTATTGACCATAAAATAATGATATATTTTTTACATCTTAACTATTTGTAATATTTTTTTATTATAGTAAACTAGTTTAATTTTTATTTAAGTTTATATAAAATCATTGTTTTGTATATTCTATAAAAAAGTCTTATTTTATTAATTTAGATATAACACACATTTTTAAATAAAATTTGGTTTGTCTTTGCAACAGTTTTTTATTAATTATTTTTTTTATAGTTTAAACATTTTATAAAAACAAATATTTAATACAGAATATAAACATCCAAATTCTATTAAAATTATAATAAGTAAACTATAATATAAAACAAAATTTGTGGTATAAGGTGTTCAATTTTGATTAACAAAACCATTAGAAAATATAATAGTAAAGTGAGTGTTGAATTATTAGGTGAAAAAAAAGATGATATGTAATATTAAAATAAAAAGATGGGTGTTGAATTTGCATATCATTGTAGATAATTTTAGGGCAACACCAACCATTACACCAAATTTGGTGTTGAAATGGTATAATACTTTATATTTATCTACAACTATCACACAAAGTTTCTTATTTATTATTAGATATAATTTTAATATTTTATTAATTTTAGTAAATATCAGATAATTTACTAACTATAACTTAAATGTAATATAAAAATCAATATTTTAAAAATAAATAAAAAACATCTATAATATATATATTATTGGTCTTGTGTGTTTTTATTGTTTGTGTTAATTTTTTGTAGGCACTTTTAAACTTAAACAGTTTACTTATTAATTTATATATTTTGTAAAAAAAACAAAAAACTAAAATTTCTATTATTTAAAATAAAAGCTACAATATGATATTTTTATTATGTTAATTTGATTTAATTGGTTATATTTGTTTAATAATATTAAAAAAATCAAGAGAGATCTCTGTTTTTGAGGGTTTATCAAGGTAGTTAAAGGTTGTACTGTGATCATGAAAGGTTCAAGAAGAGGGGAAGATACTTTATATTTTCATGTTCAGAATTAAAATACAGAAAGAAGATAAGACAAAACTCTGGCACAGCGGTTTAGGACACATTCGAAAGGCTTGGAGGTATTGGTCAAGAAAGGATGAACTCGGAGCAGTACAATTTCAGAGATTAAATTATACGAGGATTTCGTGTTTGGTAAAACGCATAGAGTGATCTTTGGAGCAGCACATCATGTAACCAAAGATAAACGTGAATACATCCACTTAGACTTGTGGTGTTCTCCCAGTGTGGGCGAGTGACAGTATTTTGTAATCTTTATAGATGATTGGTCAAGGAAGGTCTCGGTCTATTTTCTCAGAATAAAAGACGAGGCATTTAGAAAGTTTGTGGGGTGAAAACCTATGGTTGAGGTTCAAACACAGAGGAAACTAAAGAAGTTTCGCATTGACAATAGCTTGGAGTTTTGTAACCAAAGGTATGATCAATACTGTAAAGATGAAAGTATTGTGAGGCACAAGACCTGGGTGTGTACTCTCCAACAGAACAGAACAGAGCTGCTGAAAGATTGATGTGTCGTGTTTTTATCGGTTTTAGTTTATGTTATTATAGAGTATTTCGAGTCTTTTTTGTTGTCTTTAGTTCTTTTTCAGGTCGCATTGCGTTAATTTGGAGTTTCGGGCACAAGAAGGGAAGAACAAGCCGAAGTATGCAGAACTGTACCAGGGATCGGGGGATCCATACAACATGGATCGAGGGATCTGTGCCAGATCGACCGATCCATGCCGACTGGATCGACCGATCCTCGGCGTCTCCGGCTCCACCAACCACTAACGAGTTTTGCACTCATTTTACCCACTTCCAACTAATAATTTCGACCAAGCTTTTCATTTCTGACCCTTGGACGACCAGAGAAGACAGAAGAACACCAGAAGGAGATTTAGAAGAGATTTGAGAGATTTGTTACTCTTTGAAAACTTTTGATTTCTCTTGTTGTTCTTTAGAACTTCTTGTAAGAAGATCTTGAGGGATAGAGTTTCTCTGTGAGAAATCTCTTGAACTCTAGATCAGTGTATATATTCATGTTTTCTATCTTAATTTCGTTGATGTTTGAGTAGTTTGCGCAATTGGGTATTAGGATTTCAAAGGGATTTCATGGCTTGTTGATTTAGGATTGTTAGATTCTTGGGATTTACGTTTTGGTTCTTCGTCTACTGGATTTCTTACTGCTTGAACTGAATTGATCACTTAGTTCATGATATAAGGTTGTTTAATGCACCGAAAGTGATAGTTTAAACTCCGGAAAAGACTTTAGATGAGCAAAGTGTCCTTAACCCTCGGAAGTTGATGTTATTGCGCTTTGTGAACATATCGAATCTGTTGTTAATGCTTGTTTAGAATCCGAAACTCAGCGGAAGTTAGTGTGGAGGTTTCTATTAACATAGAGAGTTAGCGCTGCGGAAGTAGGTTAATTCTAATATCGTGTTTGAGTTCTAGACGGTTCTTAATACATTCCTTGCTAGCAATAAATGATTAGCTCTACGGAAGTAGGTTGATTATGTCCGTGTCTGATAGCCATGAGTCCCCGCGATTTCCTCTTGCCCAATGCTCTCTTACATTAACACTTTCTGCATTATTTTCATCGCATTGCATTATTTTGTTTCAGCCTAGTTTTAGTAAACAAAATCCTTCTGTTTAGTCTTAGCTTAACTCTCATCTCGCATCCTCGTCGTGTAACCGTTGGTCTCTGTGGATTCGATCCTGAAGTGCTACAACGACATACCATTCGATTGTGGTATTGCTGGTACTTCAGGTTAATTGGCCTGTGTAAAAGCAGTGAAATCAATTTGGCGCCGTTGCCGGGGACCATTTCGTGTTGCCTACGAGTTTAGGATAGGAGTTTCGTCTAAGACACTAACCTTACTAATTTTTGTTTTTAGTTTTATTTTGTACAGATTTTGAGTCGAGAAAAGATGGAGTTCGCCTGCAGATACAGTTACTGGCAGCAAGAAGAGGGAGACATATTGGAAGATGACATTGAGGATGAGCCATACGTGGAGCTACCCTTTGATGAGAGCGTACTCACACCAGAACAAAGTACGATGGTAGATGAGCTGTACAAAGAGAACCCAACGATGAGAAGGAGTAGCCTAGCAGCAATGCTGAGGTTAAACCTCATGTCACATCGGGCAATGCTAGAAGGAAGAGAGCTCACAAGTCTGGAGATGAGGAGTGCTAACGAGCTAAAAGAGGTATTTTATTGGGTCCCACCGACCCAATTAGAAGGTATGTGCGAACGGACTTTTGAACCGTATGATTTTGATGATCGCCTACCTGTTGCTGAAGAAATTACCTCTGCTATTGATTGTTCTATGCTCATAAATGAATGTCTAAATCTGATATGTGAAACTAGGGAACTAGACGCTTTTAGAGAAGGAAAGTTTGTTAGAGATTATTTTGAAGTCTGTTTTGACACGAATTATATTTGTGCTTCAATTGATCTCGAATCAGACTTTTATTTGCTTGATGAACCTAGTATTCCTCTTGAACCTCATGATCTAGGGTGTGAAACTGATATAGATAAAATCATAGAAAACCCTGAGATCGACATCGATCATGAGAATGTGAATATTGTGTATTATTTGATTGATGGTGATGAAGTAGACTACTTTGTGAGAACCTCGTTTGAACCTGTAGTAGACTTTGTGTTTCCATCAAATGCATTTGATTCTCATGATCATCTGAACCTCAAGGAGCATGTGTTAATCCATGCTATATCTTTAGTAATGCTCCTTGACGAAAAATCTGTCTATTTTCTATGGACAGTAGTGTGCTCCTTTGCACACTTTGATTCTTGTGTTTGCAGGAGAAGGACCAAAGGTGCATTGGCTCAACCTTTTGATTCCTATGACTAGCAAGCGCGTAAAGTCAAGCTATGAGACTCAAAACAAGCGCACTTGGGAGGCATTCCCCTGTTATCCTTTGTATATATGTGTGTTGTTTTATTTACTTATGTTTTCTTAAATAAGAGTTGCAGGTCGGGTGCAAGATCGAACAAAACGCAAAAATGTCCCAAAGAAGATGCCTTCCAAATCTACGCATTGCATTGTAAAGTTTTCTTTTCCCTTGTCTTAGTGTTTTTATTTTAATTTATCACCCTCTTTGGATTAATTTTCACACCGCTTTTTTTCTAGTGTTGTTTTCATTTTTAGTGTTTTTGAAAATATTTTTTGAGTCTTTGTAAAAAAATTTAAAGGTTTATTTTTTGGTGTTTTTGGTTTTATCGTGTCAGTTTTATTTGTTTTGTCAAGAACTACCGTTTTCTTTGGTATAACCGTAACTAAAACCTCAGTGACCATTCTTTTAGCCATTCATTGTAGATCTCAGAACATAAGAATATCAGTCTACCAATGCCACCATACTTGTGTGGGTATCTGAAAGATCCAAAGTTGACTTCACTTAATCAACTTAGTTCTCTTGTCTTGGGACTTGGTATACAGTGGATCGGAATCCTCGTTCAGGTCTGAAAAGATTGTGAGTACGGTTTCCCTCTCTCTTCCCTATATTAAAAAAATATATAAAAAAATAAAATAAGAATAAAGGTCAAAAAGAAGTGAATCGGGGATTCAGTGGTTACACCCATTAATACTCGCATCTCATGGAAGCCTGTTCAATAAACTAAGTCGATAGAAAAAATAAAATGATACCCTACAAGGTAGGGAGAAATCGACTTAGGGAAGTGAGAGGAAAGAAACCAAAAATAAGAAACTTGAACGAGTAATGACTCCATGTGTCCATTGATCGATATTCCCTCGATGAGACCGCACATTAAAATTCCAAATAAGAAGTTAGCGATGGTGAATTGGGTCACTCCAAGTTGTGGTTGAAAGTGGTATGGTTGCTAATCTAAATGTAAAATACATGAGACTAATCTCTTAGAATGGTATTCTAGATGTGGCTTACAACAGGTAATGGTAAATGCGGTTAACTAAAGAAAATGAGAGTTCTCGTGTTTTTAAATTCTTCACCCTTTGGCTTAATCTTTGTTTCCTTTGCTTGAGGACAAGCAAAGATTCAAGTCTGGGGGTTTTGATGTGTTGTGTTTTTATCGGTTTTAGTTTATGTTATTATAGAGTATTTCGAGTCTTTTTTGTTGTCTTTAGTTCTTTTTCAGGTCGCATTGCGTTAATTTGGAGTTTCGGGCACAAGAAGGGAAGAACAAGCCGAAGTATGCAGAACTGTACCAGGGATCGGGGGATCCATACAACATGGATCGAGGGATCTGTGCCAGATCGACCGATCCATGC
>CAJHQP010003597.1:0-65215 GCA_905132765.1 Moricandia arvensis
GCTGACGAGCTATTTCTCCACGAAAACTATCGTATAGCATCAGATGTCTCCCAAACTATTGCCTCGTTCTATATATCCCCGAGAAAATAGTTCGAGTTCCATTTGCCCACAAAACAAACATTAAATACTTATTTCCACATAAATTTAAAGTTCAAAACCTATAGACCCATACAAATCAATTACTTTGGTTTACTGTCTTTAAATTAAACCGGAAATATCGGTTATCCAGTTTTAAACCGATAGAAGATCCGATTATGTCTCTTAAACCAATAACTAAAACCCAGACCCAACAAATCTGTTTACCCGAATTTCATAAAATTAACCGAGTATAAAAATCTAGCTTAAAATCCCCAAAGTGTTTAAATCAAACAAATTTGATGAAAGTGAAAGTAAAATCTGGGAGAGAAGAGTGAAGATTAGAGTCGAAGAAAAAAGACTTAAGGCGCAGAGATGATATATTTATTTGAGGAGAAATGTATGTATAATTGCAGAGGAGATGCGGAGAAGATGAGCTGTTATTAACAAAGTACGCTAATGATCATATATTTAGTTAGTGAAGTGTTACAGAAGAGTGAGTGTAGGCTGGTGGTTAGCTTTCATAAAGCATATCAGGTCCCAAGTTCGAATATTCAGTACTGCAAATGATGATGTTTTTTATTATTTTAAATAATGAATATAAAATGACGATTTTGCCCCCATCTTCTACCTTCTATCTACGATTTTGCAGACCTCAAATGTCGCAATTTCACCATTTTCTTCACGATTTAACAGTTTTTTTAACAGATTTTTGTGGGTTTTATCCAATATAATTAGACCCATATCATAAACTATAATTGAGCACCTACAATTTCGATTTTAACAAGATTTTCGTTTCACTACCTATCCCATCGATTATGACCAGAAAAAACTCAGAAAGGTGGGTTAGATGATACACTCAAAGCTCTGAATGTACTACAACTCATAGATCACCAATTCCAATCAATGGAGATTCAAATAATTAAATTTTAAATTCAGTTTCTACATGTGTGCTATTTGAAATCTTAAAATTGGGTCCGGTAAAATTTGGTAAAGTGCTGAATTCCAAACCGGTTTTCTGGTTTATTTTCGGTATGGTGTTTTGTATCCATGATTATACCAAATTATGTTTAAACCAACATTCATGGGGAATTAGAACTCGAACTATTTTTTCGGGGATATATAGAGCGAACCAATAGTTTGAGAGACATCTGATGCTATACAATAGTTCTAGTGGGGAAATAGCTTGTCTACCCTATATTTAGTTAGTGAAGTGTTACAGAAGAGTGAGTGTAGGCTGGTGGTTAGCTTTCATAAAGCATATCAGGTCCCAAGTTCGAATATTCAGTACTGCAAATGATGATGTTTTTTATTATTTTAAATAATGAATATAAAATGACGATTTTGCCCCCATCTTCTACCTTCTATCTACGATTTTGCAGACCTCAAATGTCGCAATTTCACCATTTTCTTCACGATTTAACAGTTTTTTTAACAGATTTTTGTGGGTTTTATCCAATATAATTAGACCCATATCATAAACTATAATTGAGCACCTACAATTTCGATTTTAACAAGATTTTCGTTTCACTACCTATCCCATCGATTATGACCAGAAAAAACTCAGAAAGGTGGGTTAGATGATACACTCAAAGCTCTGAATGTACTACAACTCATAGATCACCAATTCCAATCAATGGAGATTCAAATAATTAAATTTTAAATTCAGTTTCTACATGTGTGCTATTTGAAATCTTAAAATTGGGTCCGGTAAAATTTGGTAAAGTGCTGAATTCCAAACCGGTTTTCTGGTTTATTTTCGGTATGGTGTTTTGTATCCATGATTATACCAAATTATGTTTAAACCAACATTCATGGGGAATTAGAACTCGAACTATTTTTTCGGGGATATATAGAGCGAACCAATAGTTTGAGAGACATCTGATGCTATACAATAGTTCTAGTGGGGAAATAGCTTGTCTACCCCCTAGCTTTTGATCAAAGTGATAGAAAGGAAAGTCGTAAGTAAAATCTCTCTTGCTACTATTTTAACCCCACCAGTGACACTCCTTTTCTCTTCACTAAACTCCAACTCCATTATTCAATATACAATCTTCTTGACTATACAGTTCTCTCTCTCTCTCTCTCGAATCTTTGAAACTATGGCTTCATCTACTAAGACGGTACTTGATCATTGTTTTACGTAACGTTTTTCCTTTTATTATTTGGAGTTTTGCTTGATGATCCGAGTTTTTTTGTAATAGGTTTTGATCCCTATTGCTCACGGTACCGAGCCTCTAGAAGCGGTAGCTATGATCACCGTCTTGCGGAGAGGTGGTGCTGACGTGACGGTGGCGTCTGTGGAGGATAAAGTTGGCGTTGATGCTTGTCATGGCATCAAGATGGTCGCCGATACTCTCCTCTCTGATATCACCGACTCCATTTTCGACCTTATTGTGCTCCCCGTAAGTCTGTTTCTATAATCAATCATCACTAGTGAATAGTGATGTTCAATACTTAGTGCAAATAACGTTGGTTGTTGTGCATGTCTAGCTACTGAAATTTTTTTCCTCTGAAACTAGTCCATAGAATAGTTGCTTGTGTGTATAGATATTTTAGAGTTGGTTTGCTAATATTACTATTGATTATATGATTGGTAAAAGGGAGGGCTTCCCGGAGGCGAGACACTTAAAAACTGCAAGCCATTAGAGAACATGGTGAAGAAACAAGACACAGATGGAAGACTTAACGCAGCTATCTGTTGTGCTCCTGCTTTGGCTCTTGGTACTTGGGGTCTGCTTGAGGGCAAAACAGTAAGTCACAAGCGTTTCAGTATCAAACAACGTTACATCTTGTCTAATATTTGGATTAACTTGGGGTTTCTTTGCATACAGGCAACAGGTTACCCTGTTTTCATGGAGAAACTTGCGGCTACATGTGCAACTGCAAGTGAGTCAAGAGTGGAGATAGATGGAAGGATTGTGACAAGTCGAGGACCAGGAACCACCATTGAATTCTCCATCACTCTTATTGAGCAGTTGTTTGGGAAAGACAAAGCTGATGAAGTCTCTAGTATCTTGGTATGTTTTCTGTTGTCTCAGTGATTGGTTTCTGTTAAGAGGCAGCATAGTAGTTAAGCTATGGTGTTCAAACTTGCTTTGTCGTCGCCTCTTGGACTTACTTGTTCTGTTATTGATATCAGTTGGTTCGTCCTAATCCTGGTGAGGAGTTTACCTTTACCGAGCTTAACCAAACGACCTGGTCGTTTGAAGATACTCCACAGGTATGTGTTCATATGCTTCTCCACTTGGTTCTTTAACATACTCCAAGACAAGTCTATGTTTAATGGTTAGGAGCATGTTGTGTTGTAAAGCTAATGGTTTCCATGTTTCAGATTCTGGTCCCTATAGCAGAGGACTCAGAGGAAATCGAAGCTATAGCGCTTGTAGATATCCTGAGGAGGGCTAAAGCAAATGTCGTGATAGCTGCAGTTGGTAACAGTTTGGAAGTTGTAGGAGATCGCCAAGCTAAGCTAGTCGCAGAAGTGCTTCTTGATGAGGTTGCAGAGAAGTCTTTTGACCTGATCGTGTTGCCTGTGAGTGCTTACTTTACAAAGAGAGATTCATTGTAAAATAACAAACAAACCACACAAAAAATCTAACATCTTTGATGTAACACCATCCAGGGAGGTCTTAAGGGTGCTCAAAGATTGGCAAGCTGCGAGAAACTGGTGAACATGTTAAAGAAACAAGCGGAAGCAAACAAACCTTATGGAGGAATCTGTGCATCACCTGTTTACGTCTTTGAGCCTCATGGTTTACTCAAGGTATATACTCAGTATCTGTATTGTGAAAACGTTAATATATCAATATTCTAGTTGCTATGTTTTAAATAAGAGACATGTTTTGGTATAGGGTAAGAAGGCAACTACACACCCAAGGGTGAGCAGCAAACTTTCGGACCAGAGTCACGTTGAGCACAGAGTTGTTGTGGATGGGAATGTGATAACGAGCAGAGCTCCAGGGACTGCAATGGAGTTTTCACTTGCGATCGTTGAGAAGTTTTATGGGCGAGAGAAAGCGGTTCAGCTCGCCAAGGGAACACTTGTGTAAATTCTAAAGAATGAGAATGTGAGAGGCTGCAAGGGAATAAAAGGGCTTTGTTTATCTTTCTGTTGATGATGAGTGAGTTTGTAATGTGAGCTTGGGTTGAATGGAGTGTGAAAATTTATGTATTTAATCTTATATATAATAAAGTAGGCTTTTTTTTTCTCCATAGGGGGAAAAAATGACACCTGGCAAACTATCTTCAAACTTCTGGTACTTTTGAGGAAAACATATTCGTTTTGGGCTTATGATTTTATATGGCCCTTAATTATATCACTATCTTGGGCCAGGATTATCTATTGATTTTTTACAAGAAAAAGCTGCACCTCCTGGAATCGAATCAGTAGTCGTAACCGTACCCATCTCATCCGATCAAAGATGTGTTTGTTAGATGCGATGAAGACCTCCACCGCTCAGATATCAGAAAGATTATAAGAAATCCTTCTGATGTTCGATTCAATGATTTAACAGGTGAATTCAGTAACTACTTAAAAGTATATAAATGAAGCCGGTCGTTGTGTTTCCACCGTCGAAGTTTGTCAGGTGAGAATTTCGTCCATGTAAATGTGAGCAGAAGGAGATGGGATTTGGTAATTTTTCCCCACTGTGAAGCTTTTTTGCTTTTGTTGTCCTCTCATGTTTGCTTATGCTTACACTATTGTGTGCACAGTTATGTTTCATCGTTCGGAGGAAGCCACCCCAATATGACTTCACTATCACTCATACGTTTTGACACAAGAGAATCAGTATGAGTTTCTTGAGGTTCATGTTGTCTAAGAAAATTAGCATTAATGAGAAAATATGTGATACAGACGCGACTTTGTTTTGGGAGGCTCGGAATGTCATAAAAAGAGGCCAGATGATGTTGGTAAGATATTATTGATATTCTGATTATTAGTTGGTATTCTACTTAACGCTCTTAAAAGAAAGTGGTCACTTGAACAAAAAAGTAACGATCACAAGCTCTCTGCGGCGGAGGAGTTGGTGCTCGACATCTGCAATTAAACTTGCCTTGCTTGGTGTTGCTTATGAGTTCTGATCATTGTGGCTTTTGTATTCACAATCGAGTTTTTTATTATTATTATAAGGCCTTGATTTGTTTTGCTAGGTGAATCCAGGACATGCTTTCAGAATTGTAGGATAATTATTGAGACTCTAGACAATTGAAAAGTTAAGTGGTTTTGATGTTCTGTAATAATATACATGTATCGTGTGTTTTCGATTTGCTTTCATATAGTTAGAAGATAGATATCTTTCATGGTTTGGCTCCGCTATTATGGCACTGTGTTGGTATCGTTCCTACTCTTCTACGAGTACTCTGCGTCCACTAAAGTTGACTGGAGCCTTCACATGCTGAAAGCAGAATCAAACTATCAAAATGACACTTTAGTGTTTGAGAGTGGAAGAAGGTGATGCTAGAAGTTCCCTTTAACTGATATAAACAAATCTTAAAGGTTCATAACATATATGTCCGAGTAACCGGGCTTTTTCCATGGATGTTCTCAACGATAATATTAGCTTGGAGAGGTCAGAGATGACTGCACATCAATGTAGGAAAGCTCAAGAATCACTGGTCAGCCACTTGTCACTTTAATAACAATGAGGCATGGATGCTAGAAGAATCCACACTCTCAGTTATCTTTCGTTGTATCATCTTCTCTTGATGTTTTTGATGTTGCAAACGCCAGCCTTCTTACTTTCATTGATCGCGAGTTAACTAATCCCTTTGAATTTACAGATTTGGATCAAATATTATTTGTTGTTTGCTGAAAATTAACACTTTCTTCTGTCAGATTCGTTGAAACTCGATAATGATGCATGTTCAAAGATAACGTCCGTGATCATCCCATGCTGTGAAGACTTGATAGAGCTCAAGAGTGATCACAGTCATAAGATCACAGAGATCATAAACAATGCTGGAAAATATCTTCTTAAGTTTCAAGATTTCCGTCTACATAAAACAAACTGAGAAAAACGCAACGTATCAGACATTACATATGTTTTTTACAGCCTGGTGATGATAATTGATAGAATTGTTGTCTTTGGTGCAAAAATGTGGATGAACCTTCGTGTTCAAAGCCCAGGAAAAGACCACATACCAAGCTTTGAGTCCATTAAGAAACCTAGAATTTTAGCATCTGATAGTTTGATACTTAGAGCGTTTCAAGATGGGAAACTGTTGAAGCAGACCAATGGTGATACAAAGCAGCAGCAACAACACATTATATGTGCTTCTTTTGTTTACGAAGCAGTTGTGTAAGACTCAAGATCTCATGTTAACTGATACCAAAAGAGTATTAATTTTACAGAAACCAAGAGAAGAAGGTTATTAGTGTGTCACACTGTACATAGAGAATATTTTTTTCATTGATGTCAAAACTTATTTTCTTCGTGGAGGTGTTTTGCAGATTTAACAAAAACGTCATATTTCTTAGTATTTTTTATTTTATTTTTATTATTATATTGTTAGTTGAAACAGCAGAAATTACTACTCCCTCCGTTTTTTATATTTGACGTTCTAGGATCATGTACATAGATTAAGAAATATATAATTTTGTTTCATTTTCTAACCAAAAATATTATTAATTATTTAATTAACCACAATTCAACCACTAACAAAATAGGAGTTATAATATTATTGGTTATCTAATATTAATTACTATTACATTTTATTGAGAAAATTGAAAACGTCAAATAATTTAGAACAAAAAAATTCTTCTAAAACATCAAATATAAAAAAACGGAGGGAGTATCTTCTGGATCTTTATATTATGAGTCATTTTTTGTGCTAAAGTTTAAAAAGATTTAATGAGCCATGTTAGTTTTTTTAAAAGTTTTAATTACAAGCAAATGTATTAGGCTTTACGATGTCAGATACGTCATGAGCTCGAGATTGGTGATTCCTAATGGTATAGTTTTAGTTAAAGATTACTGCTGAGTTTGAGGTAAGTTAAACAATGCAGATGGATCTGAATCTGGCCATGTACCAGTGAATTGGTTTCCTCTAACCGATCGTCTGTATGTTGGTTAGTGTGCCAAAGTTGAAGGGAGGAGGACTAGAGAGACGGAGGCCATCGAGGTTAAAGAACTTTAGATTCGGCAATGGATAAATATATTATGGAAAAGATCAGGTGATGTTTTTAAGATATATAAAGGCGAGCATTTCTAAATACTGGACTTTGATTGGAGACATGAAGATGCTGCCGGGATGAAAGGTTATATGATTAACCGTGGACAGTGTGTTCAACGATTAGGTCATCACCCTTACGGCAAACAAAAATGTCCCACAAACATTAATCAATACTTCTTTTCAGTTACGTAAAACTTCAAAAGAGTTGATAGATTTGAAAGCTAAAAGACCCCTCATCATGATAATAAGACGCAGCAGCTCCGGTGAGATTTAGATATTGATAAAAGATAATGGCAGCTAAGATGATGAGATGGAAAGAACAAGAGTTTATAGTGGTGGTGTTTTAATATAATTAATGATATAATTACTATGTGTGAAAAAAATACAAAAAGATACTACAACAAGGTTTACTCAGAAGTTTTATATCAATAAAAGTCATTACTATAGAAAAGAAGACAAAGTGAAAGATAAAAAAATAGAATATTAATCTAAATTGTATTATTGTTTTCATCAAAATTGTACACACCGGGCCAATCCCTAGTAACGAATAAACAAAGGTCATTCTACTGTGTTTATGTAAAAGTTAAATTTCTCGGTAGATATTTATCAAGGTTTTTGTCATAAAAATAAATTTTTTTAAAAAAAATAATTAGAATATTTTTATTTTATTTTAAACTTCACCAAAACCTTATTTCGTAACTCTATACCATAATTTCTAAATCAGCTAATCTAACAAATATAAAAGTATATTTATACCATTTAATAAAAAAAAATTTAATTATTTTTTTTAAACTGTTTTGGTAATAAAAAATATTAAATTTTATCTTAGAGTGTTTCTCTGTAAAATTTTGTAAAATTTGTAAAGACATAAATTGCCTTAACTCTAAACAACGTTATATGAAATCAAGTGGTTCTTCCTCGACTGGATTAGTCAAAGGGTATGGACTAATATTTATATAAAAGTTGTGGGCCATTTTGTTACATATGAGAAGATCAAGGAGGTATGACCGAATATTTCGTTGATATTTTGTTCCTTGTAATACCGAAAACACCCTCGTATCAGTATCCACTATTAAACCTTCGCAAAACCCTCGTCTTCATCTGTTTCATCACATTTTCTAGGGTTTTGCATCTTCCATGGCGACGCATTCCATTTCTCGCTCCATTCTCTGCCGTCCGGCGAAATCTCTTTCCTTTCTCTTCACTCGTTCCTTCGCCTCATCTGCTCCTCTCGCCAAAACTCCGGTGTCTTCTCTGCTTACCCGATCCCGTCCCTTAGTCGCCGCCTTGTCCTCTGTTTTCCGCGGTGGACTTGTGTCTGCTAAAGGTCTTTCGTCGCAGTCCACGTCTTCTTCTCTGAACGATCCGAATCCCAACTGGTCCAACAGGCCACCAAAGGAGACGATTTTGTTAGATGGTTGCGATTTTGAGCACTGGCTTGTGGTTGTGGATCCGCCTGAGGGAGATCCCACTAGAGATGAGATTATTGATAGTTATATCAAAACCCTAGCTCAGATTGTTGGCAGGTACAACCCCTAAATTTGAAAAGTCTGTTCCTTTATTGTCTGTTAGTATAGGAAGTTTATGGTTTAAGCTTATATGACGTGATCTGTTTAGTTTAGTTGGAATCACTTATATGATATGCCTTGTCTTGAGTGTTGTAGTGAAGAAGAAGCGAGGATGAAGATCTACTCGGTTTCGACTCGATGCTACTTTGCTTTCGGAGCTCTTGTGTCTGAAGATCTTTCTCACAAGCTGAAAGGTAAGCTTGCCTTCTTTGGTTTTACCTTTTTCTCAATCTCTGTATTTAAAGTTCGCGTTTTTAATTTGTTTCTTTAACTCTCCAGAGTTGCCAAAGGTGCGCTGGGTTCTTCCTGATTCTTACCTTGATGTGAGGAACAAAGACTACGGAGGTAAGGCTTAAAGTGTTAGCTGTATTACAAGAGAGTTCCTTTGCTATTCAATTAGACTTGCTGGTTGGGAAGTATCTGTTGTTAGTCTTCACCTCGTGGATTAGTTAACTTTTCTTCACTCTGATTCGTTTCTTGCTTCATGCCCTTGTATTAGATAGGAACATTGGCGAACTTCTATTACTAGTTAATCTAAAACGTCTTGAAATAAGTTTGGGTGCATATCTTAGACTTGATTAGTGATATCAGTTTTCCAGACTTGTGTAGTAGGGTTGCGCATTGATGCATCTTTGTTGAGAGACTTAACTTGATTTTTTTTTTAATGTTGGCTTTCAGGGGAGCCTTTCATTGATGGGAAAGCTGTTCCTTATGATCCTAAGTACCACGAGGAATGGATAAGGAACAATGCTAGAGCAAATGAAAGAAACAGGCGCAATGACCGTCCAAAGAACTTTGATAGGAGCAGAAACTTTGAGAGGAGAAGAGAGAACATGGCAGGAGGCCCTCCTCAACAACGTCCTCCGATGGGAGGCTCTCCTCCACCTCACATGGGTGGCTCTGCACCCCCTCAGCCTCCGATGGGGCAGAATTATGGGGGACCACCACCACCCAACAACATGGGAGGACAAAGGCCTCCACCAAACTATGGAGGACCACCACCACCACATAACAACATGGGAGGACAGAGGCCTCCAGCAAACTACGGAGGAGCACCACCACCGAACTACGGAGGACCACCACCACCAAACTACGGAGGAGCACCACCACAAAACAACATGGGAGGAGCACCACCACCGAACTATGGAGGAGCACCACCACCAAACTATGGAGGAGCGCCACCACAAAACAACATGGGAGGAGCACCACCGCAGAGCAACATGGGAGGAGGTCCACCAAATGCAGGATGGTCAGGTAACAACAACAACTACCAGCAGCAGAGTGGTGGAATGCAGCAGCCACAGTACCAGAACAACTATCCACCTAGCCGAGATGGCAGCGGGAACCCGTACCAGGGTTAAAGTAGTTGAATCAGTCGTGGGTTTTCTTTGAATCATGCATTCTGGACGATGTATAGATAATCTGAGGAAGCGAGTGAGAGTGCAATAGCAAGACTTGAAACTCCTTTTGTCTTCAGTGTTTTTATCAGTCTGGTATTGTGTCGAGAGAATAACCTTGAGTACTATGGCATGGTTATAACTTTATTACTTTTACGTTTTTTTATTAGTTTATATCCCAAATCCATCTTAAGAGTTCTCAAGTGAGGCCTCATGTTGTATTGTTGTTAGTTCATCTTATATCATTTTCGCGTCTAAATAAACGCAGGAATGTTGTGTATCTTTCATACTTGATCGTTGTGTTTGTTTGGCTCTTTTGGGTCTGAGTTAGTCTTCACTTACGGTTCACCAAACATGTTTAAGCAAATGGATGGTCAAAAATTACATTAGAAACCTTTCTGAAGAACGATAGTGTCAATATATTGTGACATTAGCCTGTCACATTGCCTCCTTTAGAATCGCTCTGCATCTGATCTCAGCTAACATGTTAGCTCTTCAAAATGGATATTCTGCTGAATCTAAAATCCCACGAGTTGCATAGAAGTAGTGTAACCACGGTATCTTATTTAGATATCCAATCCCTGAGAATCTTAATGAGAACTGCGTGTTCAGCCCAAAAGCCCATATTGAAATATTCACGCAACACTGTTACTGCTTGCTTCCCTCTTATTTTTTTCTCATTATTTACTCTCTTTTTGGGTAATACAGTACATCTCTGTTAAGGCATATATGAGTTGCATCATCTCTTGGGTTAAAGTTGCAGTTTATCTGCATTGCAGTAGAGATATGTTTACAAACAGGTGAAAGTGTACTTGCTTGTATTATTGGATCACGAGCCCTTCTGTCTTTATGATTTAAAAATTTCTTTCTTCGAAGTAAATAGAGATGTCAAAAGAAGTGAGAAAGTGAAAGGACATTATGTCCCTTCTCAATGTTTCACTTTTTCACTTTTGTTTTCCCTCTTTGTGTGAACAAAATAAATTATGATATGTACTATCAAAATTAGTGATTAAATTTTGTAGGATCTAAGGACATATTTATTAGCGGTCTCTTAACAAAGTTTCTTAACTTTTCTAATAAATGTTTTTTAATTTTTAATTAAGAAAACTTAAGAACCGTCTTTTAAATAAAAAATTTAAGAGTCGTCTCTTAGTTAAAAAAATTTAAGAAAAAAAAAATGTCAAATTATGTTAATAACTCCACCTTAAAAAACCAAGGGATAAACATGGCCTAAAAAACAAGAAACAAGTTGAGCCACAAAAAAAACAAGAAACAAGACTCTTTAACTTTTATTCTTATAAAGATAGCTTAATGTTATTTATTTATTAGAGATTCAGCTTCTCGTTATATGTTTTTCTTGAACTATAATTAATACTTTCTCCGTTTCATTTTACTTGTCGTTTTAGGTTTTTGCACACAAATTAAAAATATATTTAATTTTATATATTTTTAAAATAAAATATCATTACCTAGACATCTAACCACATTTCAACTAATAAAAAAAATAATATATAAAATTATTAAATTTTGCATTGAAATTATAAAAGACACTTATTTTAAAATGAAAAATTTACTCTACAACGATAAGTAATTTGAAACGGAGGTAGTATATTTTTGAGGTAATATGGGAGGATAAACACAACAACATTGGAAAAAAAATTGAGTAGTAAATGAATAGAGACCCTTGGATGGTGACAAATAATATCGAACAAAACAAAATAATCTTCTGATAGCGAATGGACAGAGGAAAAGGTGTTTAATAATTATTCAAACACAAACAAAAAGTGTAATAAAAATTTATGTTTTTCCAGAATAAAAAGACAAATGGATTTTTTTGAAGAACTGATCCGAATGGTACTATCGATTATATCATGATAACATACGTACGACAATGCCAGCCAAGAGTAAAATGTTTGATAATCAAAGAGTGAAGTAGGTGAAGTGTTAATTCTCAGTGGAGCCATTTGTCATTTGTCGCAATGTCATCGTGATTTAGTTAGCAATGTCATGTCCTGCGTGCCAATCCAACATCACGTCTGTCTTTCTTTCTCGTCTATTCTTGATGGGTTGTCTTCGTGTTATTTTCACGACATATGTTACTAGCTGTTGGGAAAATTACCCAATATTCTTCGTGAGATGAAGATGGGATTTAGACAACTAAGAGTTTAAGAAAAAGACTCTTAATATTTAGGAAAGGGATTTACTACAAAATATGAAATTTTAGGAAACTCTCTCTTACAAGTGTTTTTCTCTCTTGTTTTTTTTTTGCTTGATGGTTACAAATGGTGCTAAGCACCCCTATTTATACTAGTGAGAGGCTAACTACAACAACTTCTACACACTTCTTTTTCTACACACATCCATTTCCACACACTTCTTTTTCTACACACTTCTTCATCTTTCTCCATTCTTCTCTAGATTTTTCTTCTTCTTGGGCTAAGGTTAATTATGATTTGTTTTTGGGCTTAAGGAAGAAAAACCCAACAAATCTCCCCCTTTCCGACTTAGCCCGAAACCGTTGTCATGCCGGTGCCTTTGCAGCAATCTTCAAACTTCTTGATCGGTAATACTTTGGTCATAAAATCTGACCAGTTTTCATCTGTGTGTACTTTGTTGAGATGTATGAACTTCTCTTCAAGAACTTCTCGTATCCAATGATGCCGAATATCGATGTGCTTTGAGCGAGAATGAAACGCTGGATTCTTTGCTAAGTGAATAGCACTTTGGTTGTCACACAACAAGCTGTACTTGTTTTGCTTTACTCCCAACTCAAGCAAGAAGTTCTTCATCCATAACATCTCCTTGCATGCTTCCGTTGCTGCGATATACTCTGCTTCTGTGGTGGATAAGGCAACACACTTTTGTAGCCTCGATTGCCAGGAAACAGCTCCCCCTGCAAAGGTAATCACAAATCCTGAAGTTGATTTTCTCGAGTCTTTATCACCAGCCCAATCTGCATCGGTGTAACCGTTCAACTCAAGTTTTCCATTGCCAAAGCATAGACACCTCTTCGTTGTGCCTCGTAGATAGCGTAGGATCCACTTAACTGCTTTCCAATGCTCCTTTCCTGGATTTGCTAGAAAGCGACTCACAACTCCTACAGCATAGGCAATGTCGGGTCTGGTGCACACCATGGCATACATGAGACTGCCCACTGCTGATGCATATGGGGTAGTCTTCATTTCTTCTTTCTCCTTCTCACTTGTTGGACTTTGTTCTGAATTTAACTTGAAATGTCCAGCAAGTGGAGTATTTACTGGCTTTGCTTTGTGCATGTTGAATCTCTCCAACACCCTTTCAATATATCGTTCTTGGAACAACCATAAAAGTTTATTTGGTCTGTCCCGAGTGATCTTCATTCCAAGAATCTGTTTCGCTTGCCCCAAATCTTTCATAGCAAAAGACTTTCCTAAGTCTTCCTTCAATGCGGCTATCTTGTTGCGGTCTTGGCCCACAATCAGCATATCATCAACATAGAGTAATAATATGAGAAAGTCGCCGCTTGCGTACCTCTTTATGAAAGTGCAATGATCATTCTTGGTTTTCTTGAAGTTATGATCCACCATGAAAGAGTCAAACTTCTTGTACCATTGTCTTGGGGCTTGCTTGAGACCATAAAGGCTCTTCTTTAATCAGCATACCAAGTCTTCTTTTCCTGGGACCTTGAATCCTTCGGGTTGCTCCATATAGATTTCCTCCTCGGGGTCACCATGTAGAAAGGCTGTCTTAACATCGAGTTGTTCAATCTCTAAGTCTAGGACCGCAGCTAGACCAAGAACCACTCGGATAGAGGACATCTTCACCAATAGAGAAAATATTTCTTCAAAATCTATGCCTTTCTTCTGGTTGAATCCTTTCACAACCAATCGGGCTTTGTATCTTGGATTTGAGCTTCTCTCCTCATACTTCAACTTGTACACCCACTTGTTTTTCAAGGCTCTCTTTCCTTTTGGTAGCTTCATTAACTCATAGGTGTGATTGTCTTGCAAGGATTGCATCTCATCTTGCATAGCTTCTACCCATTTGTCTTTGTGAATGTCTCCTATAGCCTCCTCATAGCTTTGTGGCTCCCCCTCATCTGTAAGATTCACATACTCATCTCGATAGTATCTTACAGATGGTCTTGTCTCTCTTCCAGATCTTCTTGGCTCATGTTCTTCCTCTGGATCCATTTGCTCTTCTTCTTCGCTTTCATCACCATTTAGATCCATGATGGGACCCTCTTCGCCATCTCCTCCAATCACTTGTTCATGATCTTGGGGCTTATGAGAATCTTCACTCCTTACAACCCTTAGCTTTGGTTTCTCTGATTTATTGATGTCTTCGATTGTTTGATCTTCGAAGAAAACAACATCTCTACTCCGAATCACTTTCCTGTTAATTGGATCCCAAAGCCAATAGCCAAAATCATCCTTTGGTGAACCAAGGTAGATGCACTCTTTAGTTTTAGAGTCTAACTTGGCTCGTTCATCCTTAGGAATGTGGACGAATGCTCTACACCCAAACACCTTCAAATGATTGTAGGAGACCTTCTTACCCGACCAAACTTCCTCCGGGATATCGCCTTCCAAAGGAACTGATGGTGTAAGATTTATAATATCCACTGCAGTCTTTAAAGCTTCTCCCCAAAATGGCTTGGGTAGTTTAGCGTGAGAGAGCATGCACCGAACTCTTTCTGTAATCGTCCGATTCATTCTTTCAGCAAGCCCGTTCAATTGTCGCGTCTTTGGTGGTGTCTTCTCCATTCTGATTCCATGAGCTTTGCAAAATGCTTCAAAAGGACCTCGGTACTCTCCACCATTGTCTGATCGAACACACTTGAGTTTTTGACCCGTACTTCTTTCTGCTTGGGCTACAAACTCCTTGAAAGCATCTAAAACTTGATCTTTTGTCTTCAAAAGGTATACCCATACCTTCCTTGAATGGTCATCAATAAAGGTGACGAAATATGATGCACCTCCATTTGATTTCTCAGACATGGAGCATACATCAGTATGCACTAGATCAAGAATATGCTTCCTTCTTGTGGGTGTAGAAGATCTTCGGAAAGCGACTCTATGTTGTTTTCCGGCTAAGCAATGATGACATGGTGTGAGATACGTACCTCTCATATCAGGAATAAGTTTCTTGCGAGAAAGTATATTAAGACCTTTCTCACTCATATGCCCAAGTCTCCGGTGCCATGTATCCATGTCGTCGCTTGCAACATTAACTTCCTCCTTGCAAAGCTTGGCTTGTGTTACGTATAATGAGCCTTCTTTTCTTCCTCGAGCCATGATCAAACTCTCTTTGGTTAGCTTCCACTTGCCACTGCCAAAATGACTATCAAAACTGGCATCATCAAGCTTCCCTGTTGATATGAGATTGAGTCTCATATCGGGAATATGCCTCACATCCTTAAGAATTATCTTACATCCAGTGCTTGATGTAAGAATAACATCCCCCTTTCCAACGATCTTGCTTCTTCCTTGGTTTCCCATTTGAACTTCACCAAAGTCACCACTTTGGTAGGTTGTGAAGAAGCTTCCATGAGGGGTGACGTGAAAAGAAGCACCAGAATCAACGATCTATGAGCTATCATCAGAGCTAAGATTACATTCTCCAACGAGATATAGGTCTTTGCTCTGGTCTTCAACAATGGTGGTAGTCTTGTCTTCATGCTTCTTCGGAGGATTGAACCGGTCTGGTTTAATATTACCTGCTTGTTGATCTTTCTTGAAAAACCGACACTCCGTCTTCATGTGGTTCGGCTTGCCACAATAGTAGCAGGTTACTCTTGGTCGTGACTTGGATCTTCTTCGAGATTGGTCTCGTCCTCTGCTTTTGTTGTGAACACGAGTCTCCTCTCTACCTCTTCTATCAACGATGTTGGCTTCTGAATAAGAACTCGAGTCTCGTTCCTTCCTCCGGACTTCTTCATTTAGAAGGCTATCACTGACGGTGTCCATGGTAAGCTTTCCCTCCGGTGCTGAATTGCTTAGAGTGACAACTAGTGTGTCCCAACTCTCTGGTAGTGAACTAAGGAGTAAAAGGGCTTGCATTTCATCTTCAACCTTCATATCAACTTTGTTAAGCTGATTTACGAGTCCCTTGAAATTATTCAAGTGCTCCATCATGTTTTGGCCATCCTTGTACTCCAACTTTACTAACCGTCGGACAAGAAGAGCTTTGTTTCGAGGCGTTTTCTTTTGAATCATAGACTCAAGCTTTGTCCATAATTCATAAGCATTTGTATAGGTAGAGACATGTTCAAAGAGAGATCGGTCAATGTACTTACGGATTATAGCAACCGCCTTTCGGTTTAGTACTTCCCACGTTTTGTCATCCTTTCCTTCCGGCTTCTCCTTCATGATGATGGGTTCGTGTAAATCCTTACAATAAAGGTGGTCTTCCATCATCGGTTTCTAATAAGAGTAGTTGTCTGTCGTGAGTTTGAACATATCACCTTCAACGGTAACGGTAGCCTCCATCTTGAATCACACGGGATCTTGAGGATATGTTTGAACCTGGCTCTGATACCACTTGTTGGGAAAATTACCCAATATTCTTCGTGAGATGAAGATGGGATTTAGACAACTAAGAGTTTAAGAAAAAGACTCTTAATATTTAGGAAATGGATTTACTACAAAATATGAAATTTTAGGAAACTCTCTCTTACAAGTGTTTTTCTCTCTTGTTTTTCTTTTTGCTTGATGGTTACAAATGGTGCTAAGCACCCCTATTTATACTAGTGAGAGGCTAACTACAACAACTTCTACACACTTCTTTTTCTACACACATCCATTTCCACACACTTCTTTTTCTACACACTTCTTCATCTTTCTCCATTCTTCTCTAGATTTTTCTTCTTCTTGGGCTAAGGTTAATTATGATTTGTTTTTGGGCTTAAGGAGGAAAAACCCAACACTAGCTTATTTTGATAAAATAACTTTAAAATAATCAAGTAATATTGTTTGATAAATGGAGTCGTTTGACATTTTTAAAAAGAAATTATTGTGCTTCTCTTCGTTTTATTATGTATTGTCGAGTAATGCACGAAGGGCATCAAATAGTCCATACATAGCGTACATGAAAGCGAGACACGTTGCATAAACAGTTACGCGGTTGATAGGTCGGCATGCTTTCAAATGTTGTCGCTGTTAGTTGTAGACGACGTGATTGCATGTGTATCTGCACAAAATTATTTTGTTTAAAATAGTTTTTACATACACATTTTTATCTTTTTTTTTTATTCTTAAACACACAAAAGGAATATCTAAAGACATGATTGTTAGCTGACTAGAATGGAATCGCGATTCCTTTGGCAGCAAGGAATCACAAGTTTCTAACATTAAATCTTCAAAAAATATATCAAAATATCAAAATTATCTCCGTTTCACATGACAAAAATCAATAATTTATGTATGAATCTTTGTGATCAAATAGTCAAAAAAAGATTAGAGAAGCCAACCTGTTTCAGGTTCCTGCGCAAAATTAAATTACATTGTTTCAGATATTTATATAAATATATATTATTGTTTTTAGTTCATTTGAATATTTGAAAAAAGTCTATTCATAAACTATATTTTCACTTAGGAAATAAGAAAAAAAATTTCATAGACTCGAGATATCAATCTAAAAAAAAAGAAAAATTTCTTGAGCCAAAGACAAAAATTAATCTGTTGAGACTTAGACTGGTATATCCACCTGAAGAATATAAAGTTTATTAAGCTTTACCGGTAAATTAACAGTTCCGGATAACGTTATATTTATTCCGCAAAGCATAGCTTGTTTTGTTGATTTGTATCTTATATTTTTCCAGCGCCGTTATCTCCTCGTCACATCATCGATAGTAATAGTTTTGTTGAAATTTGAATCAATATTTACACAAAGTATTATTAGATTGACTTAGACATCTTGTTGACTCTCATATCTGTTTCATTTGATTATTCTAGAGAATTACTTTGTATTTGAGATTATATATAATAATCTTAGAAATCTTTCGAACATCCATTTATATATTACCCAAAGTCTCCGAACACACTGACGATTAATGTTAATAACAAACAGAATTTTACACCAAGTGGTCAAATAATTTAGTAGTGAACCATATCAAAATGACGTTTTGACAGTTGAGTTTCACTTAAACTCCCAGAATCAACATTTATATATAATCATTCTACTTTGTTGTATTGCGATATGTGACTGTAATTCCAAATTACAAGTGGAAAGCTTTAATTTTAATTAATAGATATGCAACCGTGTGATGACGACACATATTCTCCTTTTTTTCTCTAATTAATGTTGAGAAAGTATTATTTGTTTTGTTTGAACAATTATTTAAAGTGTTCGTATTAGGTTTATCAATCGACCGACCATTTATATAATGCTAATAGATGTCACTTTCAGAATTATTATTCCATTCAAGTAGGTGTATTTGAGTTAGTTAGGTATATATAGACGCAAAGTCTACAAATAATGCTACTAATAAAACAGTATGATATGATGATATACACGTCAGCTTTTAAATTTTCCGTTAAAATAACTTGTTCGACGACTTGAAAACCATGTTAGCTTACCGTACGTGTTTTCATGTTAAAAATGTTATAAAACTGTGTGAACAACAATATGGTTTTGTTGTTATTCATTTAAAACCATTTTGGAGAAACTATTTTTACTCCATATATGTGGATTAGTTGTGCGAGGGTTGTAGCTAGTTGTAGTCAGTTCCTTGGGATTCAAGAAGGCATTATGGAGTCCCACCAATGCTTTTTGAACTTGTAAGATATAAAAAATATAGCTCCGTTGAAGCTTATATTGTCTTCTATAATCTTTTTATTATTTATCATAATTAAAAATACCTTGTCTATATAATCTTTTTAATTATTTGTATGTTATGACTAATGTTTAATAAATTGATAGACGGTAACTAGACATTTTACAAGAAATTACTAATTTGGCGAATATCTATATTGGTTTTCTGAACATATAAATCAATTTTGAAAAACATTGTTCAGTAAAACTTGCTTCATTTAAGTTCGATTTATTGCATATTCGAATATGCAAATATTGGATAGACTGATTTTTAGAACACTAATCAAGGTTAAAACAATTATTGGGACAAGTCATATATATAGGAAAGAATTTAGAATAGCAGGTGTTAGAACAAATTAGAAAGATCTTTTTGTATTCTTTTGTAGTTTCAAGTTAAGCAATAGAGGTTCATAGAATAGAAAACATGCATGATAAAATAAAAAGAGCATCAAAAAATGAAAATTCATAGAAAAAGGTGTTTCAAAGCGTATAGACTAATACGAATAGCGTTACATTGTATCCTATTGTGTATGTGATCATGTCCCGATTTTCCGAATAAAATCTGCTTTAGTTATATAACTATTGAGATTCTTAGAACAGAAAAGGTGGAGAAAGTGGAGACTGGAGAGCATCAATCACAAAACCAAAGAGCCTTTTGTATAGTTTCAGAATAGATATGGGTCAGTCAACCCTCAAAAAGAAACCGGAGATGCACGAAACCTTGAATTGAACCATTGACCCATCCACCACCATATGTTTTTTCTTCTAGGGTATTTATTCATTCAAAGAAATGTTGGATATTAAACTTGTTCTTTCCTGTATTTTCAACTCTCTATAACTAGTATACGATTATGATACATCTCAGTTGAAGAAAAACAAATATTTTATCTTTGAATTATGTATGTACAATATAGATATAATTTACCGGTTTAGGGTGTAATGTTTTTCCGATTTGTGTTTTGTTGACAAAAAAAATTGTACGCATTGCATATAAATATTGATCTATTTATCTTAATTTTTTATGAAACTAGAGATTTAAGAAATAACTAAATTTTGATTATTAATTTATTGTATATTGTAGACTATTCTAGTTGAATTGATAATTTACTATTATTTTAGTTAATCTGCTCTAGAATTTCATCTAAATTTTTATGTGATTTTAATTTTATTTTTTAAATAAGAAAAACACTCAAACTAAGATGACTAAAATAATTATAAATTTCTTAAATTAAAACATTTTATGAACTGTAGATTTTAAAGTATTTTTAAAATAATAAGTTCAACAACACAAATTTTTTTAAAAAATTAAAATTATTTTTTAAAATAATATTTTCTTCTTCTTATAAATCAATTCAAAAACTCCCAATGGAATGCAGTAGAGTCCATTTATTTTAATGGTTTAATTAAAAATCACCACTATTTATACATCTTGAGGTTTGATCTCGAGGTGTGGAGTTCAAAATTCAATTAAAAAAAATTATCATTAGTTATTTAGAGAAAACTTATAACAAAAATTTAATATGTAAAAATAGAAGCTTCATACACAAATCTTCATAAATGAATTTAGTGCTCTGTAAATATGGGTTGTTATGGTGCAAGTAAAACCATTATCATTTTAAAATACACATAGTTTTCTATTGTAAAATTATTTTATAAACATATTTTATAAGCTATAATAATTAGATCATTATTATAAAAACACTGTCATAAAATGGAAAATATAAAAAGACAAAAAGAGAGGAAAATTGAATGTGGCAAGAAAAAGAAAGAGAAGAGAGAGATCTTTTCTTTAATGAGAGAAAAACACTGTCATCTCACAAGTTGTGTCATCATCAACCCACAACACTCTCCTCTTTACTTTCACTTCCTTTTACCATCTCTTTAAATCTTCCCTAGAAAAAGAATATCGAAAAAAAACTTTTTCTCTGGGTTTATTTCTTGATTGGTCACTTACACATCTATCTCCTCTCTCTTGCTTCATCTGTTTGGTCTCCTTCTTGCTTTTACTAGCAACTACATAGAATTTAAACAAGAAGTAGAGAGAAAGATTCAGACATGGGTTAGTCTTCAGTTTTTGATAAATCCTCTTCTTGTCCTTCTATCTCTGCTTTTTAGGGTTAGGGTTTAGAGGGAGAGGCAAGCAAGTATGCGTGAGTTACATCCTTTTTGAGCTACTCTGGATTCCCCACCGTCCAACGACCACCGCCCTCGCCGCCGTCGCCGCCTCAACGAAGAAGCTGAGCTTCCTCAATATGCTCAACCAATGGCAAACGAAGACGACGAAGCTCACAACTTTCTCCACCCTCCAGCACCACCGCCTTCTTCAATGAGCCACCGTGCTACGTCGGAGGCGGCGAACGGCGGCTGCGGGGAGATAGTGGAGGTGCAAGGAGGTCACATTGTGCGGTCGACGGGAAGGAAAGATCGGCACAGCAAAGTCTGCACGGCGAAAGGACCACGTGACCGGCGCGTGAGGCTATCGGCACACACGGCGATTCAGTTCTACGATGTTCAAGACCGGCTTGGCTTCGACAGGCCCAGCAAAGCCGTTGACTGGCTTATCAAAAAGGCCAAGACTTCCATCGACGAGCTCGCTCAGCTTCCGCCGTGGAACCCCGCCGATGCAATGCGCAACGCCGCCGCAAACGCAAAACCAAGAAGAACCGCCGCGAAAACTCGACTCTCTCCGTCGCCGCCGCCGTCGCAGCAACAGCAACAGCAGCATCTTCAGTTCGGTGGTGGTAACGAGTCGAGTTTTCTCCCGCCGTCGATGGATTCAGATTCGATCGCTGACACTATAAAGTCGTTCTTCCCAGTGGTTGGCTCCTCCACGGTAGCTCCTCCGAATCAGCTCTTCCATCATCATCCGCCGGATTTGCTTTCTCGAACTAATAGCCATAACCAAGATCTCCGTCTCTCGCTGCACTCGTTCCCGGATGGTCCACCGTCGCTTCTCCACCACCATAACCACCACCACTCCTCCTCCACCGCCGAGCCTGCTCTGTTCTACGGACAGAGCAATAGCAATCCGCTAGGGTATGACACATCGACGAGTGGTTGGGAGCAACAGTCAATTCAGAGACTAGTGGCTTGGAACAGCGGCGGAGCAACAGATACAGGAAACAACGGAGGAGGGTTTCTCTTTGCTCCTCCTCCGGCGACGTCGTTTCAGCCAGTACTTGGCCAAAGTCAGTTTTATTCTCAGAGGGGTCCCCTTCAGTCCAGTTACACGCCCATGATCCGTGCTTGGTTTGATCCTCACCACCATCAATCCATCTCCACCGACGATCTCAACAACCACCACCACCACCATGTTCCTCCGCCGGTTCACCAAGGTGAATTCTCTTCCGGTTTTCGCATACCAGCACGGTATCAGGGTCAAGAAGAGGAGCAGCAAGATGGTCTAACCAACAAACCGTCATCTGCTTCCTCCATTTCTCGCCATAGATAACAATCCAAACACTATCCTATAAGTTCCAGGTTATTACAAAGTCTGTCCTTTTTTACTTCAAGCTCAGTACTTTTCAAGTTGTTTTGTTCGTTGAACTAAAAAAGAAAACATTATGCAGGGCTTATCAAGCTTTCCATTCACATTGAAAGCTTTGACTTAGATTGTTCGGAACAGGGGAAGGTGTTTGTATTCAATGGCATGAAAGAAAAAAGGCAAGGAAAGGATGAAAGACTGGAGAAAGAAGACCAAATGTGGTCTACAATCTCAGGTTCTTCTTCTTCTTCCAGTATCCTGATCTTGTCATTTGTAATTTTCATCTTTTTCACCAATTAGATCTGTAGCTCAATTATGTTTAGATCCCAAGGTTTCTTTCTTGTTGTGTGTTGTATCTCTATCATCATCCTCTTGTTACTGAAATAGCCAGATACTTGAGAAATTTCATTTCCCTACTCTTGTTGTGTGTAACTCCATGGATGCTGTAATAAAGTCTTGCACTTTCTCTTTATTTTCATATGGGTTTTGCTACTTTTTCTCATCTTATATAAACTGTTAAAAAACTAGGTTGGTAAATACTCTCTTCAAACTAGATAGGATCATTGGTGGGTTGATTCTTAAATCTCACTCAATCCTTTTGGTCCCAGTGATTAAAAAAAAAGTTAGTCATTTTCAATGAACAGTAAGTTTTGAATTGTTGCTTCTTCTGGAACATCATGGGGGATTTAGCCAGTTCCCTTAAATTACAAGTGTAAACTTTCCTCACAAGAGGAGTAATAAAAAAGGATCCCTTAGTTTTTATCTATATCTGATGTCATTAATTGTTCTCTCTCAGACCTACTTTAGTGGTAGGAGGAGATCCACCAAACTTGAATGTGATGTTGTCTTCTTTCATTAGTTAAAGAATGGGGACATGAGATAGGTGTAAAGAGCTACCCATGTTTGTCTAAATGTAGAAACTTGATCAAAACTACTCCCATCTTCTCTATCATCATTCATCAGACAAATAATTTTGGATTCTGCAAAGTTAGTCAAAAATGCAAACTTGGGTTGAATGCATCATTTCAGATGTTCATTTTACATTCATTTAGCTGATAAATTTATTTTTTTGAAACAAGCTGATAATTATTTAAACTATACCTTTTAAAAGAAAAAGCAAACACTTTTTAATGTGATGTAATAAATACATCACCAACCACACCAAATGAGAAGGCTGTATGACAAAGTACCTTCTACCAAAAGATTGAAAGGATGAGAATCTTTACTTTTAAGGTCTCATGACTCAAAATCATATCCAATCTACAATATATTCCCTCTTTTTATTTTGGTTTGTCAACTAATAATATCATCAGTAACTTTGTTCTTTAAAGACAGGTAGATAACATAGTACAGTGTATCTGTTATGACCAAGTAAAAACATTTCACATTAAACCTCAAAATATCTAATGGGTTTGAAAGTGATGTTGGAGAAGAAGAAGATGGAGCCAAGATTGTAAAAGAGCTATCACTTTGAGAATGGTCCCCTCTCTCTCTTTTCATTATTGTAAGATCTCATTGCCTTTAATTTCACTGAAGAATTCACATTGACAACATAAAAGGTGATTCACTTTTTCTTCTGGGAGAAGACTAGGACGACTCTTAAGGACTAGTCAATTTAGATTATAGATCCACCAATGTAAGAACTTTCTGAAGCCGTCATCATAAATTGAAAACTCAAACCTAAAAACAACTCTAAAGATCTGTATCTCATCAACATGTGAAGCATGAAACAATTATATAAACACATAAATGTCTTTGATATGAAGTAGACAACATATATGAACATACATTGAATAAAAACAGGTTCCATTGGATAACAAATTAAAGAATGGTCTTCTGGTGAGAAAAAACAAAACTCAATCAATGAAACCTGTTCTTCTGAAAACAGCGTTCCTTACCTGTCTGAGATCTCTCCCTTTAAGTGTTCTTCCTGCTCCTTCAAGCACAGAGCAAGACAGTAAAGAGGACTGCGCCAAAGACCGAGCTACAATCTCATGTGGAGGAAGCATTTCACCTTCTTCTTCTTCCTCCTCCTCGTCTTCATCCACCTTATCAGTCAACTTAAACTCCTTCTTGTGACGGTTCATCATCGCTGAAGATGCTAACGGCACTTGAACCGGAGCTGACTGAGGATACTTCCCTCCACTTACAAAAGCTGTAAACGGAAGCCTCTCTTGAGGGGGTTTAGGAGCTGAGGGAATGGTCCGAGCCGAAGATGAAGAAGAGGAGGAAGAAGCTGCAGGCTTATGGTGAAAGACGTGGTTGAGGTAACTGTTACCAGAAGGTTCAGGAAGAGCAGCGAGGATACCAGAAGCTTCCACGTTTTTCAAACCGCTTTTGCTCCTCTGAAGCTGGCGACCAGGTGGATGCTGGGGAGAAGACGACGGAGGAGGGTGAGTTATGTCTATTGAGAAGATGTCGTCTTCATTGAGCTCACCATCTGCAGAAGCTGAAGCTGGAGAAGATGATGAATGGATATCGATGCGTGAACTCTTGTTCATTCTTGTTGAAATCTGTGAATCAGACACAACACGTAACTGAAGTGTGGAGCTTGAATTAGATTGGTCCAAAGGTTGAAAAGTTTTGATTTTTAAATTAGAAAAAGGTCGTTTTCAATCAAATCTTCTAAAGAGATTTACTGAAAGGAACTCAAATCCTGACGTGGGATTTTCACAATAAGTTGATGTGAGCAAGAAAGTTAAGTCATTTTCTTCCAGAAAACTATAATCGAACAGCAAGGTCGAGATACCATTAAAAGAAGATGAATTTAAGCAATTATCGTTAAAGAAGGATTAATATTACCTCAGCTCTGGGAAGAAGAAGGAATATAGCAGCAAGTTAGATGCACACGACCAGAGCTAGCGATCTGAATGTTTAGCAGCGACAGAGAGACAGAGAACACGAAGAGTCGAAGATACAGAGAGAGAGACAAAAAGTGACAAGACCTGATTCAGATTCTATAGTTTTAGTTATGTCGCCTTCTCATTGTATCGAAGGCCCATTAGAGTAAGCCCAATAGATTAATTTATAAGACTGACTTATAGGTGAAAAATTTCCGTCACCGTTAATGAACTTGCAGCTTCCTTCGTGATTGCCAAACCCGGTTTAGCAGAGGTCTCCTTTGTGATCAAATTGGGTGATAATTTATTCGGTTTCCTAGCTGTTTTGATCGGTTTAGTGACTAGGCATTGAGCCCTAATCTCCCAAGGTTTAGCTGCTATATCCACCGTTCTTTCCGACTCCATCCCTAGTTTTCGTTAAACCAAGCTTGACCTAGATAATGTGTACCACTAGCTCTCCACTGCAAAAAAAAAAAAAAAAAAAAAAAAACATAACGTTACTTGAGCTACAAGTATCTAAAAAACAAACCAGTAAGTGCAGTTGAGTCTCACTTTCCACTGACATGATAAGAGGAAGCATAATACATTGCTGGTTCACGCTTCACTGCAGCTTCTTCTCTGTGTTTCTCGTTCAGAACCACAACAAAATTCAACACCTAGCTACTGCAGCTTGATCTTCAGCTTCAATCTTTTGTACTGGAAGTCAATCTTAATTCACTATATAGAAACTTCGTGCTCTGATCAAACTCTGCATATTGCACCAAGTCTGGTTCCTTGATCTATGGCCTTGAACCAATGAGTTGAATCTCTTTGCGCTTTTCAAGGCGCATAGTCTTTTTCTCACCTGAGGAATTCGCAAGAAACCCTAAATATTGGAGCAGTAAACCATAGTTGTGGAGAGTGACAAATCTAGTATGTTTGGAAAGCTCTTTGAATGTGAATAACAATGATATCTATGTTAAGCGTGGTAGAAACTGAGCTCGATTTGATCGGTTTGAAATGGTTTATTGTTTCTGAAGGAACCTAAAAAGAACATGTTTTGAAGTCACTAGTATACAAGAATGAAAAGGAGTTTTCCGATCTTATATGTTCTGTTTGGTTCATTCGTAACAGGTCAGAGAATGGACCAACCAGCCAGATTCCATGACAAAGACCATCAGTATAAGCCGACAGATACAGAACAACATAAGGTTTTACTGGAGAAAATGATGTAGGTTAAGTATACTTAACCAGATTAGGTGATAGTGACATGGTGTTTATGTGTTCTTTAATTTCTATTAAGACACAAGAAGGTTAATGTTGAGTGGTTCTTAATGGCGAGGGGAAGAGGAATAAACCCATCTTGGTGATTGACATTTAAACCAAAGGTGAAGGTGGTGTTTTACTTTTTCTTCAAATACAAGGCGGGGTTGTCTCTGATAATTTATTTATTTGTTGGGCCAGTGTGATGAAACTGATCAAAATAATGGATAAGACTCGGCAAAAAAAAAAAGTAGTGCACGAGGTTTCTCTGGTCGTATTGATTAGTTTGGGGTGGAATTGTTGAATCTGCTAAAATATAAGGGTGAATAAAAAGATAAAAAAAAATTACACCAGATTGGTCCCGGGGGGCCTCGAACCCGCGACCTTCGGCTCATAAGACCAACGCTCTAACCAACTGAGCTACGGGACCTACTTGTTCAACATATTTCATATACCATATTGTATCTGTAAACTTATTTCTTATTCATATTTTAACTCATTCTCTGCTTGTATATGGTATTGTTGGCTCAGGAAGAGATGTTTTGCACTAAATTATCTATCGCACAAGTATACAACCGTGGATTCAAGACGCAAGAGACTTTGCAGAGAATGAGAACACAATCTTGACATCTGCACTCAAGCTTTGAACGTGGAGAATGCTTTCACTCAACTTCTTTCTCAGATATACCGTGTGGGAAGCCAAATGAGCTTTGGATACTGGATATGCTGATCCGGCTACTCTCCCTACAGGACAGGTTATGAATGTCGGGTCTAAGGACATTGTTTCTGAGGCCAAGAAGGTCTGATGCTGCTCAAGTTGATGTCCATATGTTCTGGTCATTAGGGCAACAATACAGGTAATTCTCCCTTGTCTTTTTACTTTGGTTTCTTCTTGTTCCTTGGCTTGGTGTAAGTTTCTCGGATCATTATAATGCTTTTTTTATATAAACTTATTCGAAAATCTATGAACAAGAAAATAAATGGTGCTATTGGTAAAAGAAGGCAAAACAAACTTCAGAGGAGCAACCAAATGTACAAAATAACCAAAGAAGCCTGTACAGTTTTCATAGTCACTAAGCCAATCTCAGCTTTAGAATTTTACACAAATTATGTGCCCAAAAGTTTAAATCTACAGAACCTGGGGCTGAAACTTACCCTATGTTTCTCTTATAAAACAATATAAAAAAGCATTGTTGAAAAACACCATAAACCTCTCCTCCTATACTTTGTCATTCTTTCTTATTTTCCATGACCAGTGCCTCTGATTTACAGACTGGGCAAATGTTCTTAAGAACCAACCACTTCTTCAAACATTCTGCATGATACTCGTGTCTGCAATCCAACGTTGTGATCTTATCTTGGTTCTTATAGTTTTCCTGTCAATACCCAGTTATGGAAAAAAACGAGTTTTACTACCAAGATGAGTGAATGATGAATGTTTGCATAGTCTCAAGATTTACTGACTTTACCTGGCATATAGTGCAGTAATCTGTTTCTATGTCGGTCGATGGAGCTTCTTCCAGGTTGATTCTGGTAGATAAAGACGTTCTTCTTTTCAGAAGACCTTCCACATCTTCTTCTGACAAGCCAGTCTTCACAGTGCCAATATGGTCGCTCAAAGCAAGAAGCTCCTGCGCCACCCCCAAGGTTTGAATGTTAATAAGATAAAAAGACACAAATGTAAACTCTTTAAATACCTATATGGTTAAGGGTAACGGTGGACTCATGTGATTAGCTATGTGGTACAGAGGAAATGTGGACTAACCTCATATGACATGTCCTCTATGTCCAAGCGCATGTCTTGATGATGATCAACATAATCAACAGCATCGTAGAAGCCTCCTTCCCCGAACACAACTTCCTAAACATAAAACAGAAAGCCAATATTGAAGAACTAACATTCTTGAACAAACTGACACTAAAAGATGAAAATATGTGCTCAATGGGATGTTACATCTGTGGGAAATGCTCTAAGGCGAGGCAGTTCATAGTGTCTAAGAGTCGCTGCAGGTACAAAATCATCTCGGGGATGTTGCGGGTTTATCCTAAACACAGTTGATTGAACCGGTCCTAAATGACTGTACGAAGCATCATGAACAGTCACGGGAACAGTGTATGAGGCTGAAGCCATGTGAGGGTATACAGTGGGAGGAAGATGAGGAGGTGCCGGATGATGGCTAAAATGGTTGTGTCTAGGGTATATAAATGGTGTATGGTTTCTGTTACTAGATGTTTCATGGTGTCTCGGAAAGTAGACACTACCATTGTCTATGGAGCCAGTAAAAACATTACCTAAATATTCATTCAAGAAGAAGGATTAGAATTTTCAAGAACTTGCAGAAAGACCAGTCTCACTGTTGAGAGAATAAGGATATTACCATGCATAGAATGTAAATAGGGTGGTTGGGGCCAAAGTGAAGAGGATCCATTAGATGTGTTTCCATCATACCATAGTGAGGCAGTAGGTGGAAAAGGATGAGCTGGATAGCTTCCTTGAATGAAATTGTTATGACTATGTGAGAGAGGTGGTTCCATTGTAGCTACTCCTCTGTTCCTCACACTTCTCTGATCTACTGGTCGTGGGTAAGTAGTACCATACTGTGGGAATGAGAAAGGTGATCTCTCCAGTGGGAAGGAACAGGGAGCTGCTTCTGCATTACTTAGATATTGAAAACTTCCGGGCATTACTTGAGAGCTCTTTCTTTTGTATCCATGACCCATAACATGTGCATCCCTCTCATGTCCAGTGGAAGTACCTCCAGATGCAAATGATGGAGCATGGAAAGGCGCATAAGGGAGATGGAAAGGTGGCGGGGTTGACATGGCAGGACCAAGATTGGAAGGACGTTGATGTTGATGATGATGGGACCGTGGACGCCCGTAGAACATTGAGTTGTTGTTGTTGTTGTCATAAGGTTCAAAACTAGAAACAGTGTTGACGGGAGGGAGGAGAAAGCTTTGAGAATGCTGCTCCATGTCTAAACCAGTCAACATAATTCTTTGTCTCATGTTGCTAGCTGCAGAAACCCCTGGCAGTTGAATTTTAGAAAGATCAACAACATTAGCGAGAGAGAGAGAGAACAAGTAAAACTAGCCAAGAAAGAGAGCAAAAGCTCAATGCTAAAGCTGATTCTTAGCTACAGTTTGTTTCAATAAGAACAAGTATAATCTCAAAACATACAAAAAAAAAGTAAATATTCTTCCCCAGTTTGGTTCAAGAATGCAAACTCATGAAGTCTCAAAACATATCACAAGTTATAGAGAGCCATAAAGAAACTGTATTCACAGACAGCAACATTGAACATTCAACTTTCACAGATACATTGTTTACATGAAAATCTAGCTGCAGAGATCAAACAAAATTCAGAAAGCAAGGAACACCAAAATCATATACAAAGTTAAAGTCCATGCAATATTGCAAATCTTCAGCAGCTCCTCATGTAATCTAACCATTTCAAAAGATGATCAACGGCCACCAATATATTAACAAATGACCATAAACTCAAAAAATAGAATCCGATTATTAGCTATGATCATAAGAGATTATTTACCTGATTATCCAGAATTTAATCAGGGAGATAAAGAGAGAGATCAAAGGAGGAGGGTGAGGGGAGGTTTTTATTTTATTTTCCTCTTCTTCTTTTTAGTTTTTTTTTGAATATTCTCTTATGCTTATCTTTTCTTTACTTTTTTGTTGAAAAATAATATATCTCATTGGTTTCTTGAGCTTTCTGACAGCAATTGTTTTTATTTAATAATTTAAAATATTATATGTCCTAACTATGAGAACGACGTCGTAAATGGTCAAAATTATTTGCTTTTATTTAGTGAACACGAGCTTTTGATTTCACATCTAATTAATTACTACCCCATTGAATAATAAGATCACTTATGTAACAAAGAAGCATGTGACAGCCGATAATGAATAAGACTAACATGCTTTTAGTCTTACACTATTAACAATTTTGTAAAATTCTTGTTATCTTTGATTTTATTAATTTTTGAATGGTGGTTAAGAGTTAGGCAAAACGAATTAAATTCAATGTCTAGTTACTGACCAACCACTGAAACAAGAATAACAAAAACATTATACAAACATATATTGTCCTGTTTTTATAAGCTAAAAATCTTAATTCAAGTTAATCAAAGAGAGAAGCTTGACGTGGAGGGACGTGTATGGCTTATACATGGTTACAAAAATTGTATTATCAATACGCAGTTTGGTTTGGTTTGGTTAAACCAATGTTAGCGAAACGGTGTCGCTTTAGGCATAAGCAGACGTCTGCGGTTTTAATAGGTCTTTAAACCTTTACTCTTGAGCCGCCTAGTTTTCGAGTACGAAGAAGATGAATTCTGATCTGAAGAGAAAGCAGAAGAAGATAAACCCTAAACCCGTTCATACAAACCCTAATTGGTCACTCCTCCAACAAGTTAGTCTCTTCCTCTCTCTTACCTCTTCTTCAACACTTTGTTCAGCAATTGATCTTCTTTGCTGTGTGTTTCTCGTCATTGTCATTGCAGAAGCTTAAATCTGATTCTCATAGCTCAAGCAATAGAAAATCTTCAAATAATGACGACCCAGATAATCCCAGGTCCATATTAGGTACGAAAGTTTCAAACTTGAAGTTTGGGGTTTATGTTTTCCAGACAATGGTTTGGTCTCTCAATGTGGTTCAAACCGTGCAGGGAAGCGAAAAGAGAGACCTGATTCGGAGGTGGATGTTCCTAAGATTAATCCTTTAGCTCCAGTTAATGACGATACCAGGTGGGTCATGTTTAGCTTTGTGGAGTTTCTGTCATTAAATGCTTTTAGTTGCTAGATGATGACTAACTAGCTGAGAGATATTCACTGTAACTGACAGCGCTTTATAGCATTTTGGCTAATATATATTTTTCTTCGAGCAATCTGTATATGAACAACGTGTGGGTAGTTTGACAGATGAAGTGGCTATGGACTGTGAAATGGTTGGTGTCAGCCAAGGAACCAAAAGCGCCCTTGGACGTGTTACCTTGGTATACATTTCTTTTCCACCAAGTATTGTGTTTTTTTTTATGTATCACGATGCAAACCTGTTGGTTCAGTTCTGAGCCATTGAATAGACAGTTCACAATGGCTTTCTATTAACCCATCTTCTTGGGGATTGTAGTTGTCTCTTCTTCTACGTGAAGCTCACTGGTTGTTTCACCTGTGTTTATTGACAGGTAAACAAATGGGGAAATGTTCTGTACGATGAGTTTGTCCGTCCAGTGGAACGTGTTGTTGACTTCCGGACGCATATTAGTGGGATTCGACCTAGAGATTTAAGAAAAGGTTGGTCGTACCTTCTTTCTTTAATATGTCAACGTCCTTGACCTTTCTTTCTCTGAAACTGAAGCTTTTAGGGTGCAAATGTATTGCAACAATCCGCTAAAAAGCTTGGAACTTTCATTATTGTTTTGATCTTCAGCTAAAGATTTCCGAGTTGCTCAGACCAAAGTAGCGGAGTTGATCAAGGGAAAGATTCTCGTGGGACATGCCTTGCATAACGATCTCAAGGTCTGTAGTTTTTTTTTTCACATATCTCCAGTCTGATTACATTGCCTGAACATAGTTTTAATAGACTTTACAACAGGTTTTGCTGTTATCTCACCCGAAAAAGGACATAAGGGACACATCAGAGTATCAGCCTTTTCTCAAGTACTCACACCTTAGCATCCCCTCTCTTGTCTTTTCTCTACTAATTCTTGTCACGCTTTTCCCAAGTTTAAAATTTCAATGGAATCCTAATGAACCCACATGCAATCTTTCAAACAGGGGCAAAACAAGAAAGTCTCTGAAGCATCTTGCATCTGAGTTTCTAGGGGCCGACATTCAAAACGGAGAGCACTGCCCTGTAAGTGTGTACATTGGGACCCGTGTACTTCTGACAAACATCTTTGATTCCACTTTTATCATGCTTTAGATTCACAAGTCTCAACTCTTATTACCATTGACAGATTGATGATGCAAGAGCTGCTATGCTGCTTTACCAGAAGAACAGAAGAGAATGGGAGCGAAACGTGAAAGATCAGACACGGATGAGGCTGAAACAAAAGAAGCGTAAGCCAAAGAAGAAAGTAAAGGAAGCTAATCACTCCCCAAGTGTTTGAATCAATCAATCAAGCTAAAGCAAACACTGATCAAACAGAAACCGAGAATAGCTGAAAAGTTTTGTTCGTCTCTTCCATTTTTGCTGTGGCCTTTCAATTACTATTTAATTCTTAGCATCAGGTTCCCACAATGTACCATCTTGTTGTATACAAGTTCATCACGACGCTATACCATATTAGCTTCATGTATTATCAAAATACTCTTTCTAATGTTGACTTATTTTGTGTTACTCTGTTTGGTTTTGTCCAATTTGTCCAAGCCACGATTCCCTAATATGGACTAATGGTTTTGGTTCCGTACGTGCATCATGTGTTGGCTTTTCATTTTTGGTTCAGTATGCATAGTTACTAAATGACATTGTTTAAAGAATTTGCTAGACGGTGGTTAAGCGTGACGTTTAACTCGATTTTTAATGTCACACTGATTTTTTAAAAGATCGGTTTGAAAATTTTGTTTTGTTAAGAATCAATTTGTCAGCGATTTTTAGAACATTGCTAAATGGTTTTGCATATACTTCAAGCTACATTCCTCTGGTTCCAACTCAAATTTCAAGAATCAACACATTGAGCCGGTTGGTTAACTGAAATTCTGGTCGAATCAGTTCGGTTTGAAACAAACCGGGTTGATCTAAACCAACAGCTTGCATGTACAGTCGAGTAAACAAACCCAGCTCTGCGGACGCTAATGCTGCCACGTCCCACGTCTTCATTTTCCGTTTCTGTGTAACTATGGAAACCTAAAATGCTTAAAATAGAAGAAAGCAGACTTTCGCATCAACGAAGAAGACGACGGAGTAATGCGAGTGATGAGATCATTGCGCGGATTGAGTTTCCGGCCGGCGAGGTTAAGTTCTCGTCGTAGCATCTTCACCGGTTGCCGTGCAGTGATGCTGCCTCGCTTCGGCGGCCCGGAGGTTTTGGACCTCCGGGAGAATGTTCCGGTGCCGAATCTTAACCCGAACGAGGTCCTCGTCCGTGCGAAAGCTGTTTCCATCAATCCTCTCGATTGCAGAGTGAGTCTTCTCTGCTTGATCCGCTTTGATTGCATTTTCATTTGCTTAGTGAACATGCATTGGATAGAATCGGAGATTGTGGGATTAGGATTGGTTTCATCGGTTAGCTTGGAATGAATCGTAAGTAAGAGTAGTGAGATTGGTCATATGATTCTTTTGTTGATACTTGCGTATTGATTTCATCAGATACGAGCAGGATATGGACGTTCTGTGTTACAACCACATCTACCTGTTATCATTGGACGTGATATCAGTGGTGAAGTTGCAGCTATTGGTAACTCAGTGAAGTCGGTTAAAGTAGGCCAAGAAGTCTTTGGTGCATTGCATCCTACTGCGTTGAGAGGTACTTATGCTGATTATGGGATACTTTCTGAGGAGGAACTCACTGAAAAGCCATCATCGGTTTCTCATGTGGTAAGTAACAAGATCTTTATACCGTTTAAACCTCTCTATAGAATGATTGGATGTATTTATTGGCTAGTCATTTTGATTGCAGCTGTTCTTTTGTCTGTCTTTTGTAGGATGCAAGTGCTATTCCTTTTGCTGCGTTGACTGCTTGGCGTGCTTTGAAGAGTAATGCTCGGATACTCGAAGGGTATGGTTTTGAGAAACTCATATTGTCTGCATTTGGCAGGAAAATGAGACTAATAGATTCACACAGAAGCTGAGATTATCTACATGTTTTTAAAAACCTTTCTTTTTGCAGACAAAGGCTATTAGTTTTTGGAGGAGGAGCAGTAGGTTTTGCTGCAATCCAGCTGGGTGTAGCCTTTGGGTGCCATGTTACAGCCTCTTGTGTTGGTCAGACCAAAGATAGAATACTAGCTGCTGGTGCCGAGCAAGCTGTTGACTACTTAACCGAGGTAAGGACACAAGTTGTTTATTTATCTGCTGATCCAAAGTAGAGCCGTGATTATATTGTTCTGATTCAGCAACCTGGATTTGTTTCATGGACAGGACATTGAGGTGGCGGTGAAAGGAAAGTTTGACGCTGTGTTGGATACTATTGGTCGACCTGAGACCGAGAGAATAGGCATAAACTTCTTGAGGAAAGGTGGGAACTATATGACTCTCCAGGTATGCAACAATTCTTTTCTATGCCTTGCGAGTTACCTTTGCTCTTGGATTTTTTTGCTTGACAAAAAGTGTTTATATTCTCTCTTGTATTGATTTGTTGAAGGGTGAGGCTGCATCATTAACTGATAGATATGGTTTTGTGATTGGGCTTCCGCTTGCAACTTCACTTTTAGCGAAGAAAAAGATACAATATCAGTATTCTCATGGAATAGGTATATGATAGATCTCTTTCTACATTATTCTCACTTTATTTTTTCAGGAACTATTCTTTTAGTATGTGTGTAAGACCTGTCTCGTTAAGCTTTTTAAGAGCGAAAGAGTAGGTAACTCAGATCAAATCTGAATGTAATGAACTGAAAAAAAAATACAGACTATTGGTGGACGTATATGAGGGCTGATCCTGAAGGTCTAGCTGGGATTCAACGGTTAGTTGGAGCGGGAAAGCTAAAGATACCAGTGGAGAAGACATATCCGATAACCGAAGTTGTAGCAGCTCATGAAGCCAAGGAGAAGAAGTTGATTCATGGTAAGGTGGTTCTAGAGCTCTGAACTATATACATAGGAGTAACAGTAATAATACCTGCAGATCTACCTAGCAGTTGTTCTTTTTTAGAAATTACACGCACGAGAAACAAATGTTTTTGGCGTCCGGAGTTTTCTGCATATGAGATCTATCAGGCTTAGGATTCACATGAAATTTCTGTATAGACTTTCCAAACGCTTCTTTTGTTTGGACATGCTCTCTTTGTTGCAACTTGCAGTAAACCAAACTAAGCGTGAGTAATGAAAAAATGGTTTAGATATGTGTGTTTGTTGTCATCTGTTGTATATGAATCTTATCAATACTAAGAGTCCTATAGTGATGTATCCCAAACGAACGACAAAACAATCAACTGTAATATGCTGGATTTGGATGATCTTCTGGAATATATATATATACATATACATGGGAGTTTTAGAAACCATTACGTTTAGTCTGAGATTTAAACCTTGAGATCTAAGGCATGAACTATTAAAACCATGAGATAATGTACATGTCAATCTCAATTAAACAAGCCATACACAGCTGCTAATTGTGTGACGTGAAGCTAAAGTTGATCACATGATCGAACAAATCCCACAAAATCAAAATCCAACCTCATATCATCTAGTTCTCCCCTTTTAATACATGATGATGATTAAAGAAACGCAATTAATAGTTAATTTTAATGGGGGAGAAGTGTCATTAAAAGCATAACATGGCAGCGTTAATCAGCTTATTAAATGAATGTTTTGTCTGGTTCTCCTCTCGTCCTTTAATGGTCCAGTCAAACTCTTGTATCCTCTGCCAGACCAGCAAACCAATTTTAATTCTTCACACTCGCTACTCTGCGCGTGTCTTCACAGCTAATGCTAGCAACGTCATCGGTGGGACAAGGAACATTCTTTTTCCGTTCCAAAGTCTTTGAAACTTTTCTCTAGTACTATGCTATGTTTGTTGCCAAGTAAGTTCTTTTATTTTCTTCTAAATATCTGTAAAATCATATGCTCTGTTCTACTCTACACACTATTATTCGTGTTGGGGACCAATGATCATGATATATAATTCATCATAGTTATTGCCAGTTAAATCGCGTAGGTCTCTGTAATCTATTTGCATATTAATTACATACTATAATTATATTCACTCTTTTGTAAGAAATAATTGAATATAAGTTTATCTGGGACTTGTTTTGTTACCTTTGTAAGATATAGTTTCTACCTGCAATGCAATATTTTTACAAAATTTTATCTTTGTATTATACAACCTTTCAGATAGCCGAAGCAAATATGCATTTTTTTTTCTCACGAAGCAAGTATGCATTTAGTATTTACTATATATAGTACAGAAAAGACTAATCTGGCAAAAATATTGGTGTATAATTGAGAAATTAAATAAAAGTAGAAGCGTTATTAAAAGCAATAAAGCATGTTAATGCAATGTTGTGGCTTCTAGTGTGGTCCTTTTAATGGGTCTGGTCAAAACTCCTTTCGTCTCTATGTGTGTCTGCCACATCACCCACCCCATCTTCCATTATTTTAATGTTTATTATGACCGTTGTTGCTTCGCGGTCCATTACGCGCGTCTTTTCTATTCTAATGTTCACGCACCTTTACTATATGTAAATGGGTTCACTGAGTATTCGTATATATTTGTGGTTATAAAGTTTGTTTGTTTGAGAATCTATTTTAAACGTTGTTTGGTTTTGTATATAATTGATAACATGTAATTTAACTTTATGAGAAGTGTAGAAACATATTATGGTATGAGTTTATCTATCTAGTCAGATCAGCAATCATCTATTTGCTTTTTGAAACTGAATTATTAAGAGTATTATCTCTCTAACTATTTGAACATACATACTCCACTTTGGAACAACATAAATGGTAAAAGAAGAGAGTGGGTCAGACCCGTTAAGTGCTACAAAAAGCGACAACGACGTGCCCTTAGTTTCATGCATCCACACGAAAGCAAAGTGACAACAACTTCACGAGAAGAAAACTACATTATAAAATTAGATTAAATAGTATATAAGATGTAATAATTAGAGCTAAAAACAAGAAGAACAACGGCCATGTCGACTCATTACCCTATCTCTATCTCCGGGTAGTCCGATCACGTGCAAGCTTTAGGCTTCTACAATGCTTTTAATTACTATAATAAGATTTTTGATTCTTCTTTATTTGAGCCAACAAAAAAGGTTTGTCTTCTTTATTTTTATTTTTTAAATTAAGATGATATCTTTCCTATTATTTGTATTCGACAATATTTAGCCTAAACCATGTGACGAGGACTTCTGGTCTACTGTTCTATCATTATGAACAAGAAAAAAAGGTGATGTCCCCTTAATTCGCCATTAGATGAATAAGTCTCAGTCAATTATCTCAGATGATTATAATTTCGAGCCAAATCCCAGCAGGAATATTCTTAAGTATCCAATAGATCCCAACACTTAGTCTTCAACGTAACAACATCTTCTAAAGGTTTCCAAGAACATACGTACATGTTGATATAAAAAATAGGATATATCAAAGTATATCTGCTCTTGCGGATCCCATAATGGAATAAACCCTAACAACTCTAACCACCCAAATCAATCAATGTACTACTTACAAACCAATATGCGAACTGAAATGATTTAGAATTTGATTTTTGATACCCCGCAAGTGTTTAATCATTGAAAGATTTGAATGAGAACATAGAACACTAGATAACAAAACACAAAGCTGTTTGACATTTATATATATACTATCCTATATAAATACATGTTACAATTTGCAGGCAAACTGTTGATGTGGTTAGTGTTTCTAAATTATATATATTTTTTATCAAATTTGCAGCCAAACCGTAAGCTGATTATTCACAATTTTACCAAAAGCACGCTTGTTATAAATAAATTACTATCTCTTTTTTGGGCAACTCATAAATAAATAAAGTAGTTTCTACAATCATACATACTTATGATATGACATACAAATAACTTTCAAAATATATATCATGAGAAAACACTTTGTCCATGGGGTCCAATAATCTTAGTTACAAGGAAAAAATATCTTAGAACTTTTTGAATGTCACAAAAAGTCATATCTTTAAAAAAACTAAAGCTTTGCATTAGTTAAGTTCCACCAAAATCAAAAGGTGAATAAAGAAGAAAAAAAAGACTACGAAAACAATACATGCAAATACACAAAAGAGACATGCGTGTCTGAGTGTTTGTGTTTTCGGGAAAGCCAATACCTTTACTGTGTGCACATGTGTGTATCCACAGAGACGTACGAACCCTCCTTTAACTCCTTTGAGTCATTTCACTCTCATGGGCCACTCTTTCACTTTTAACCAAAAATTACTACTTTACCCTTTTCACTAACCACAACCGCAAAAAAAAAACTAAACAGCTTATTTAGAATTAGTCAAAGCTGAGTAGTGAGTAAAAGATCTTGAAGAACGAATCTTACCCTAATCAGATCAGGGGTAATTTAGTAATAATAACGGAACACCACTTTAGTCTTGGAACTATACTATCTCCAATGGCTATGTCTCCTTCACTCTCACAGTAAAAAAAAAAAAAAGATAACAATGGCGGAAACTGAGAGACCCCACCGTTCTTCAAGTATTAACAGTAGCAGCAACAACACAAGAAACGTTACTTCTTCTTCTTCTTCTTCCACAGATTTATTCATTTGTTTCACATCTCGCTTCTCTTCTTCTTCCTCCATGCGCCTCTCTTCCCTCAGCCCAGCTCGCTCCGCCTGTCTCACCACTTCTCTCAGTCGCCGTCTCCGCACGAGCGGCAGCCTAAAGAACGCTTCAGCCGGAGTTCTCAACTCTCCGATGTTTGGTAATAACGGAGGAGGTCGGAAGAGATCTGGATCCGGTTACGAGAATGGTAACAATAATAATAATATAGAGCCGTCGTCTCCGAAGGTGACGTGTATCGGACAAGTAAGGGTGAAGACAAGGAAGCATGTGAAGAAGAAGATGAGAGCGAGATCTAGGAGGAAAGGTGAGACCACTAGCTTCAGGAGATCGTTGAGTGATCAAAACGACGGAAGAGGGTGTCGTTTCGACGCGAGTGAGAACCGGTGGGTTCACTTTCCGGTGACGATCTGTGAGTCGTTGAGAGCGTTTGGCTCTGAGCTTAACTGCTTCTCCTCCCCGTGTAGATCTTCTTGTGCGGACGGGAGGCGAGGTGAGAGCAACGGTGGAGGAGGATGCGGCGGAGGAAGCTCGTGCGGCGCGGTGTTCACGCGGTGGTTTGTGGCGGTGGAGGAGACGGAGGGAGGGAAGAGGAGAGAGATTGAGCTTGTGGTTGGCGGAGGAGAAGACGAGGAGGCGGAGGTGGAGGTGGAGGAGAGGAGGAGGAGTCGCCGGAGACATGTTTTCGAGGGGCTTGATTTGAGCGAGATTGAGATGAAGACGGAGAGGAGAGAGAGGGAGGATGTTGGGATGGTTAACCTCTGTTCTCCGCCGAAGAATGCTTTGCTGTTGATGCGGTGTAGATCTGATCCGGTTAAGGTGGCGGCGTTAGCTAACCGGGTTCGAGAGAGGCAGATGTCGCTGGATGAAGGTGTGTATGGAGGAGGAGGAGAAGAGGAGGAGGAAGATGAGGAGAGGAGGAGGTTTGAGCTTGACTTGGAAGACAAGAAGCGGATCGAGTTGTGTGAGAAATGGATCTCTGGAGAGTCTATTGTCGAGAGAGAAGTTCTGGTTTCTATTACAGAACCAGAAGGTGATAAGGAGGAAGAACTTGTGGAAGATTCAGCTTCTATGATAAATGAGGAAGAGATTGAAGCCATGATCATTAAACACATCGAAGACGATCTAAGAAACGCTATAGAAGAAGAAGAAGAAGAGCATATAGCTGAGATGGAACAAGAAGAAGAAGAAAGGAAAGAGGAGGAGTTAGCTGCCTCTGTGACACCAAACGTAGAAAGATCCGACCAAGGAAACCGAGAACCCGACCCGAGTCCGGAAGTGATAATGAGAGGAGGAGAAGAAACAGCTGAGAAAGAGAAAACGACGCCGTATAAGGTGTTACCGGATTGTCTATTGCTAATGATGTGTGAACCAAAGCTATCAATGGAAGTCTCAAAGGAGACTTGGGTCTGCTCCACAGACTTCGTCAGATGTCAACCGGGAAGACCTCCGGCGAAGAAAATAACAGAAGCTACCGGAGAACATCATCATCACCACCACCATCAACAACAACCGAAGAAACGAATCGTCACCGCCGGTGATTCCAACGCGTCTTCTCGCCGGCGTTCAGTCGATAAACGACCTGTTCACCAATCGCTCTTACAGCCGCCGCGGTCGTCGTGCTCGTATCCAGCAGCTCCGCCGTTATTAACGACGGCTGCGTCGGTTAGAGAGCAGAAGGTAGCCGGAGGTAATAAAGCGTACGAGCCTCCAGTGTTGCCACGTTGCAAATCGGAGCCGAGGAAGTCAGCTTCGAAGCTTGCACCGGAAGCTTGTTTTTGGAAAAATCGGAAGCTGGAGCCGCATCCTCCAGCTACCGTCGGAGTCGGCGGCGGCGCCGGAGTAGGGTTCTAGAAGAAAGGATTGGGAGTTGAGTGGGGAATAAGAGAAAGTTTGAGGTGTAATAGTAATTTCAGAATATTATTCGTCCTTGTTTGTAAATTTTGTTTTGTTAGACATAATTAGTTTCTTGCGCTATTCCAAATGTTTTTTCATGAAAATCTGTATCCTTCTTTTGTCTGTTAGTCTAATGTCTTCTTCCTCTGGTCGATAATGTCCCATCGAAACTAACAAAAAAAATCACATCTCAACAAACGGATACATATGGTGACAAGATATTCAAATAAAAAACTATATTTGTGTAGAATTATTACATGTTTCATAGTACAAAATACAAGTACAAAGACCGGTCTAATCACCCGAACTCTGATCCTCACTGCCTTTATTTACTTCACTGTTGTTGTTACCTGATGAGTCTCCAGGCTCTGTTGTGGCCTTCATGGCTTCATCAGACTCTTCATTGAAGGCTAGCTGACCAGAGTAAAGGAGAAGTCCGACCGCGTTGATACCGAAAACAAATGTTGCTAGATAGCATATACCGTTGATGATAGTCCTGCCACAACCATAATTAAAGAGTATGGTCTAAGAAAGCGAGAAGTGGCTTGAGAGGAAAACAGGTAAGATGGTAAAGCTTTTATATAAATATACCTTACGGTTACTGTGATTTGCCTAACCTGCAAAGAGAATAGAAGGCGCATTGTAGAAGTTTAGTGTCTCAAACAAGAATAGGTCTTTTCACTCAATGAATGTATAGCTTGTTCTAGTTGGACATAGAAATTCAGAAACCATGGTCTGGCCAGACTCTTATTGTACACAAGCAATGATAAAAATGGCTATGAGAATCTTTGGAGAGATTGCAAAAATAAATCCTTCACAACATGAACATAGCCAACTGTGCACTGAATTCAGAAATCATGGGACTAGGGAGCGCTTTGTTCCATACTCTTATCTCTCAAGTATGGGCATTTAGATATTGAGACAATGATGATACTTTTGTTTGGTAATAAGAGCATCTCCAATGTAAAACACCATTTTTTCTCCAAATGAAGTAAAAGAGAATATGGAGTAAAAAATGCTCTAATCCTACTCCATATCTCACTCTATAATGTAGTAATGAACAAACAAAACATAGATTACTCCATTTATGGAGTAAGCTATTGTAGAGTGAAAAATGGATTTGGGTTGGAGTGTTTTCTACTTCATACTCCCTTTTACTCCATTTTGAAGTTGGGTTGGAGATGCCCTAAGAGAATGATGATACTTATCCTTTTTCTTTTATCTCCTCTCAGTTATGTGCATTTACTAACACATGAGACCATGATGATACTTGGAACACAAGGTAACGTTACTTACTCAAAACCAAAAAACCAAAGCAAAGATAGACAGAAACAGGAACATAGACACAAGCAATGAGAAGGATCAAAGAGACAAAAGAAGGAAGGAACCATACCGAGAAGTTATCAGAGATAGTCTGGCGATTGAGTCCAGCTTCAATGGTAGTAGTGAACTTATAGAGAATAACAGCAATGACACCTGCAGAAACCGCACCAAGAAACGCCTGAGCCGCCGATGGAGTCGACTTACCACCACCATCTTCTATCGGAGCTGACCCCATCGCTTTCAGTTTCTCCATCGCTTCATCTTTCAACGACTTCTTCTCCGCTCCAGATGATCTAAACGTCTACAATTCCCACACCAAAGTCCAAAACTTTTAATTCGAATTCACTGAGAGTGAGAGGAAAGGTGAAGACTTTACCAGCTCTTTGGAGCGTTTGGCTCGCCGGCGAATTGACCGGAAGAGGAAGATAGTGATGGCGCCGGTTAGCATTACGCTGGTGGCTAATTGGAGAGGGGAAGGGTCATCGGAGGTGGCGAATATTGAGTTGGTTGAGGATAACGGAGATATGGGCGACGGAGGAAGCTCGATAGGACCGTCTTCTACCACCTCCGTCACACCGGAGGTTTCTTCTACGGCGGATACTCGGATTCTGTCGGGTCGGGTTCGGGTAAAAGCGGAGAGCGAAGGGAACGGGGAGGTAGATTCCGGTGGGCGGTAGAGAGGGGTAAGACACGTGGTGCGGAGACGGTGAGGTGGAGAGAAGGGGAAGAGACATTGGTGGCTCTGCAACACTGACATCTTAGCCGTCGGAGATTTTTTTTTATCTTCACCGTTCACGTCCTCAAATATCCTTCGTGGAAGCCTCTCTTTGAATCAGAGAGTCCTGATTCAAAATATATGTGATTTTTTGATTTTTTTTTCCTCTAAAATGTAATCACTTTTATAATCTATAAAGTGGAAGCTTAATTATTATTATGTAGATTAAAAAAAACTAGTGCTTAACTTTTAGTATGGTACAAATAAAAATATTATGTATAAAATTTATAAAATGATTTAATTTGGTGTTAACAAAATCATCAAAAATAGTTATTGTAATTTGTAATAGAATAATGAATTTGTTAGATTGTTTTAGTCATTTTATAAATTATTACTCTAAGTTGCATTTTACAGATCGGCCTAGACAACAAATCGAAACTAAACAAAACATTATTTCTAGAACGGTTTTAAAATATCGATTTAAACATTAGAAAAAACGGTCTAACTGTTTAAATAATCAATAATATCTTATAAAACGTCTAATTAGTGATATCATTTTCTTAAATATTGAGTCCAAGTTTTCGCCATCAAATCATCGAACGCATTATGTTTTTGCTTCATTAGTTTTGGAAAATAATCGATGAATGTTTCAGAACAAGAACGAAAGAATATGAGAAATGAAGTTATGTATTTATAGAGAATCATTTGTTGTTGTCAACGAGAAGTAACGATTTGATCAGCATTCTTGTCGAACATTACTAGCGACGGTTCGAGCCCAAAACTTGATTTGAGCTTTCATGTCTCTTCTCGACTCCTTTGGAACCCAAACCGGTACCGGCTGTCCCACCACCACCACTGCTGACCTGCTCTTCACAGCCCTCCTCTGTTCTTCATCATTCCTCTCCGGTTCAGTAATGTCCAACTCCTTCAACATCAGAATCTCTTTCGTATCGATGCTGCTCAACGTCTTACGCAGCGTTTTACTTCCTTGTGACTTGACTACCATTTCTTGAATAGTAGCTTCTTCTGATCTTGAGTTTCTTGGTGGTCTATGCCTTGGAATGCTTGACATCTGCACCATTTTAAAAAAACTTTCTTGTCAAATTCACACAACAGGAAAGATATGTTATCAAAATCTTCCAAAAGTAGAAAATAATCTAATCATACCAAGAATAGAAAAAAAAAAATACAAAATGAAAAGAAGAGACCACCTTTGGAGTATTCTGTTTCGTTTGAGTAGTAAACCCAGATGAAGAGCTTGCGATGGCTTCACGAATCAAGAATCCCATTCTCGAATCCTCACTTTCTTGATCTCCATCACCTTCTCTTCCTATGTAAGTAGGTAAAGTCTGAGTTCTCTGCAAACACCCTCCCATCTGACCACTCTTGTTATTACGGATACTACTACCAGTTCTGTTCTTCTTAGAACTTTCTCTAACTCCCTTCTCTCTACGAACCACAGGTTCCTTCTTCCGCAAGTAAGTTGTTCGTTCTTGAACCCTAATCTTCTCAGAGAACTGCCTTCTCATCTTTTCACGCTCACTTCCACCTTCTTCTTTCACTATACACAACGGTGGAACAGAATCTCCCACCGTGGGAGCTTCTAGAAGCTTCTTCTCCGAATCCGAATCTCCAATTTTCAAGACTTCGTGTTTTGTATGAGTAGAAGATGGGGAAAAAGGGTAAGGATCTGAATGACAGTACCTCAAGGTTCTTGATCTTCTGCCAAGTAAGTTATCAAAGAACCAGAAGTCTTCAAGAAGATCATCAATAGCTTCGACTTGTTCCAACTCTTGATGATCATTCGAAGTAGGATCCATTTTTTTTTTATTCAGACAAGAGATAACAAAAAGAGATAAGTATTTGGTTCTTTCTTTTTTGTTCTCCTGCTTTTGTTCGGTTTGTATTTGAAGCATAGATTCTGAAGAATGGAGACTTATTAGGACGTGCCCATGTGGGCAACCATTCAGCACTTGATTTTCTTAAATTGTTATATTATTAATGTTTTTTTGTGGAGTCAGATTTTTTTGTTTTATTACATGAGCCAAAGAAAGAAAGCAAAGAAATTTGATTGAAAATAACAAAGGAGTTTAAGGATTATTCCCAATATATTAGATTCTTTCATTTTCTAATTATATTCTCATTTTAGAGTCAACATATACAATGCATTTATATGAAAAGGAACTATTTATAAAAAACAAATTGTAATTTCATTTAGTACAATCCAGAAACAAATCTGCATTAGTTTTGAAAAAAGAAAAAAAAAACTGTAATTAAGTACTATATAAGTGGATAATTACAATAAAACTATATATTAAGCAATCAAAAGGATTACTGGCAACAACTAAGAAAAAATAAGGTTTCAAAAGAAAGTTATGATTGCTAAGAAACGGCATTATAAGCCCTGTCATGACAGTCAACATGCCATGTGATTCACATACCAATATGTAACAAAACTGGCTTCTATATATTATAAAACAATACAATTTTCATTTTATATATTCTTTGTTCTTCATTGCCTCCTACGTGACAGCTAAGAACTAGAGCAACTTAATAAATACATGTAATGTGAAAAGCAATAAGTCTCTCGAGCTTTGCACCTACATTGTTCTCCAATGATAGTCTTACATTGCATCATGTTGTACAATTAATTATTAGTTTATGTATATCCGCCGTAATCTTTATTGCGTGGCATGTGGCTAAGGCTAGTTAGTGATGGATATAGAGAATGAAACTAGCTGCGTACCTGAACATGTGTCGATGATGATGTGGAAAAGATTGCTCAAAAGAAGTCAGAACAATCACATCAAATCTCAAGAGAGGAATTTTTTATAAACCAAAACAAACTCTAAATCTTACAGAAAGTTGTGGTCTTAACTCTTACGAACTGTGAATCTGCAAAACGTTACTCAAAAGACTTGGCTAAGTAGTTTATGTATCATACAGCTTCTTGGGTTTCTCATCTTGGGATGCTTACTTGATACGGTTCTTGAACAGAAACTCGACGTTTCTGACATTGGACTTGCTTCTTCGTGCTGTGATCTTGAATACTGCTCCATCAGCGAGCATCCGTTGCACCACTCTCGTGATGTTCTTTGTGTCATCAATGCCTAGATGGTGGCTTCCCATGAGCCTTATTCCACATTGCCTCATCATTGACACCATTCCTCTGGCCTGTCATGTTTATCCACTATTGATGTGTTTATAATCAACAGACACAAGGATGAGACGTGGTAATATCCAACTTACCTCACGTCCGTAGAAGTTCAAGTAGACGTCTTTGAGATTAATCCACTCCATAAAATATTGTGGAAGATTGATATTTGCCACTACGCATTGCTCAGGAATCTTTGTCTTTATATCCCAGTTCCCACTGATAACATTAACTTAATCAGTAAAGATGCTAGGAAGCAACAGAGAGAAACACAAAGATTCACATAACAAAGCTTATCTCTTATAATTAATACACACCATGTTACAAAAGCTGCATCATTCAGAGCCCCGTCTGTTTCTTTACCCAACAAACCATGCTCAGCTAGCCAGCCTTCAAACTCCTCAACAACTTGCTTAAATGGAATAGCTGTGTCATGCCACACTCTGCAATTCGACTTTGACAGAGTTAGTGGGACGGTTTCAGGATCCAAAGAGAACAAAAGGAGGCTTATTGGACAAGTTACATCACATGTAACTCTAAACCCACTCTTAGCATTATAATATTTTGTGATAATAGAATATGTCACTATACCACTCGTTAGCAAGGATCAGAACAATGTAACTATAACGAAGACACAACAAGCAAACATTGTAGTCGTCCCACCATAACTACACTCAGAGTGAGATAGAAGAAGCATACCGATCCACACCAACTTCCCCATACTTGCCTTCGATGTACTTGTTAATTGCTTGCTCGCTCATTTTGGTGGGTCTCACAAACCTTATGAAGTATAAAACACAAATAATCAACCACATGTAGACATGAGCAATGAAATTCATAAAGAATTATAAACTCTTAAGCCATTCAATACGCGAAGACACAATAAGCAATACATAAAAAGCTGCTTCTTTTGAATATAGGAACCAGTAATAACCTGTGGAACAAGTCTACGACTTGCATGGTTTTGGCATCTACGATCAAAACAGGAAACTCAAGAATCTCAACTTTTCCTTCCAAGTCAAGAACCAAGAAAAAGTTGAACTCTTGTGGTTTCATTCCCTCAAGATCAGCAGCGGTCACTGGAAGTTCCTTGGTGCAATCATGGTTGAAAACTTCCAAATGTGCTGGATCATCCATCTGACGTCACCAACATAAGCTTTATTAATTTATTCAAGTGTAAACAAAACGAGTAAAGAATAGTGATAACGATCGAGACACAAAATGTAATCAATAGAAAACAAGTTCCAAAGCATTCAGACATTCCATCGAACAGGTTGTGGACACTGTATAGTTGATGAAAATTTATTATAATGGAGCTTGTTTCGAAACAACACACGGTGCAGGAACTAAAGAAACACATGGGCACTGATTCGATTCCTCTGCAGCAAAAAAAAAGAAGATAAATTTAACAAGAAAAGAAGAGTGGCAAAGTGTTGACCTTTGTGCACTTCCCGTGAGTGTAATACAAGCACATGGGTCTCCACCTCGAGCTTTCATTTATTTCCATCAACGAAGAAGAAGACGGAGAAGTATCAGACGGAGAAAGAGATGAAGATACAGAGTGAGAAGAGCTGCACAGGATTCGCTTGGTGTGGGCTAAAGCGGGCGTAACTGGATAAGAGAACTTCCTAGCACGGAAATGAGTGGTTCTGGATATCAAAACCCTAAATGCAGAGAGAGCAGACGCCATTCTCGTCATTGCATCAAACTCAAAGATGCCTCCTTTTCGAGTAATCGAGGGAGACGATGATTGGTTAACAGACCAATCCCAAACCGGAACAAAATTGAATTTGAAAACCAAACTGAGTAAACTCTAACCATAACCAAACCAAAACAATAAGTATCAAACCAAACCGACTAATTGTCATAAACCGAAATGAGATAAGCTCTCAAAGAAAGACTCAAACGTAGCTGCCTATTTACATCCAAAAGTGGAAAACAAAATATGGTAGCAGAAACATTAGATAAAGTATAGTTAACAAGTTGCGAACTTGAAGAAACATATGGGCTTCAACATTTGCTTATGAGATGTTTGATCTCTTCTAATCTTCATCATCTGCATTTGTGAAGTCTTCAATCACTTCATCCATATTAGACTGTTTGTTCATCGTGCGCAGCTCCTCGATTTCAAACTTCAGCATTGGATCGCAAACCACTTTGTTATTCTTCAGTTTACCTCGGCAGCCTGAGGATTCCAAGTGTGTGCCATAGGAATAAAAGAAAACAGCATGGAGGAGGAACAAAAGAGATATGTGTCTATAAGACAGGTTGAGCAAGAAGTATCTTTACCAGCTATAGGACATTTCGCATTGGGATTGGTGGCTATGTAATGCATGATTGAGGCTTTGTCGTACACGTGCTTGCAATCCATACTGCAACCACAGAAGGATCACAGAGACTCGGTCACAATTGTCCATCATTCATGTAATTATCCAGCACAAAGTGTGATTACTTCTACTGCTACACGAAAGATAAAATAACATGACGTTTTGTGATAACTCAGAATCGAGTAGGTATGGCTCTAAAGATGATACTACAAAGACACCAAGCAGGGGAAGATGACAAGCAAATCATCAGAACGAATCATGACATCCTGTTTTAAGAAAGGAAAACAACAAAAAATCAAGGCCTACCTGCGAACTGGATCTGTTAGTTCAGTGAGAGGCTTCCCGCTCACAGGGCATTTAACGTTTAGGAAGGGGCACTGAGTGCTGGTCATGACAATGTCCTCTTCGTCGTCGCCAGGCATTGGTTCACCTGCATGATGAACGTTCTGCAGAAGAATAGTGACAAGAACTTAAAAGGAAATCGGATAACAGACCTATTTGCTTAGACCTAAGAACTTAACTGAACAAAGTTATCATTCTAATAAAAAGAAAAGAGAAAACTGAGGACTACATAGATCTATGACAGAGAACATCAGAGATGGCATACCCAAACAGCTTCCCTGAACTGACGCATCAGATGATGATTTTGTGGCACAGAAGAAGTTTCAGCCTTGAGCTTTGTGAACTCATCGTCAAGCAACTTTTTAAAGTCAGTTAACTGCAGTCATTAGAGCGAATCAGAAAACAATCAGCTCAAACTAATAAACATTTAGATTAATACATTGAGAATGAGAAACATGAATACCTGTTCCTCAGGATGGTAACCATTTGCAACAGATTGAATAGCTGAGGAATGATGAGCACAATCACCACACAAATCCAACAGCTCAGCTACAGAATTTTCAAGGTCTTTAACCTGTGGAACAGAGATCAAGGAAAGAGTTTTGCCTCAAGCTGACAACACATCATAGTCACAGCTTGAAGGGATAACACACCTTCTCAGTTTGGTTATCTTTCTCCAGTTGAACAGCAATGTTCTTCATCATAGTCACAGCTTTACGTATGTCCTTGCAAAAACAAACAAAGAGTAAACAAAAGCCACTTAATATGGAAACAACTTCCACCAATGAGAGAAAGTATCTCCTTTTCAATTCTAACTAGACAAACCCATTATCATCCTAAGCTTCTATCTCTCAATTTCTCAGAAATCAAATATTTTAAAATACAATTGTGCGAACATAAGAGAAGGTGGTTTGAACGATAAATACTCACAGAGATAGTGGAATCGCTGTCGGTTACAAGAACCAACGATGCGTTTCGAAGCCTTCCGGCGACTCCGTTTGAAGAGGACGCCGACGCCATATTTTGGAGGGAGACTGAGAAGGCGGAGTGTTGGCGGAGCCTGAATAAAATACTCGAGGAAACAAAAAACGAGGTTTCCTGAAGAAACTCCGTGCCGTCTCTGCTATTAAAAATGACGTGCAGTCTCTAATAATAAGAGACGGTAGACACTCGCTGCAGTCCATTGTCACCTGTAAAATTATATATTTGGGCTTAAACCTAAAGGCTGCGGCCTAATCCAGTCTCGAGGTTGCGTAATTATAACGAAATTGCTCAGAATACCTAGGATAACATTAAAAAACAATTGTTACAAAAAAAATAGTTTTTAAAGAGAAATATAACCAAAATAGATTTTAACAATATGTACTTATACTCCTTGAATTAACTAATTTAAATTTATGGTTTAGAATTAAAATGTAAAATTTCTTCTTCTTTTTTTTCTTAAATATTATTTTGTGACAAAAACTTAAACCATTTAATCCACGTTTCTATTGAATGGGCTTTTTATTGGAACCACTGCGTTAAGCTCCGAAACTAGAATAAAGCTTTTAAAAGGCTTGGGCCTCTTCTTATTAAAAAGGTTGTTGCCGATTACCACGCGGCGTTTGACTCAAGTCGTCACTGATCAAGAGGTCCATTTTGTCTCTCACTCTCCTCGTAACGAAGCAAGTTTTCGTGCAAACAAAGAAAAAAAAAAATCGCCATGGAAGACGTGAACCAGTTGTTCGATGCTGCTTTCGAGTTCGCGCACTATCCCGGTAACTATAATCCACGCATCATCTCTTTTCACGTATTGTGCGATTGTTCTCCAATCCCAATCACGTTTCGATTTCAGGTTCTCAAAGCGACTCCTCGGTTAAGGAGTTCCTCGATCGATTCCCTCTCCCCGTTATCTTCAAGTGATTCTCTTCCTTAACATCTCGCATCTCGTTGCTTTTAGTTTAATTGCTTCAGAACTGTTTGAATCTAATCTTGTGGTTTGGGGTTTATGGTTTAGTTAGTTTCGTTAGTCTTATCATAGTGATGAACATGTTTGTATGGCAATACTCTCGTGCAGTGCTTTGCAAACTGAAACGGATATCCCAGGCTTTGAAACCACGCTGGTAACTTGCTTAGAAAGAGTTTTCAAGACTAAGTATGGAGCCTCACTCATTCCTCACTATATGGTAACTTTCACATACTTCTATTCATATCGATGCAATTGCTATATTCAGAGACTGGTTTACTTTTCTGGTGTATTGTTAAGCCTGTTCTGCAAGCTGGTCTCAAGGCAAATTCTGCAGTGGTGAAATCTCTGGCTTGCAAGACTGTAAGTGTCTGAAACTATCTGTTTATGCTCTCTCGATGTTTACTAGTTTGTACTTTTAGTCTTAGCTAATGTCTGGAGTCTTGTTTTGTTTTTCTTGAAGGTCACCAGTCTCTTGGAGAATCGAGATGCTAGCAATGTTTCCCCTGTTCAGCTAATTGTCAGCAATGGCATATATCCTCTTCTACTCGAATATATCATAAACAGGTAAGAAGATTGTTCTCGATTTTTTTTCTTGAAGTTGTGCTCTAGTCAAGCCACCTAGGACCAACCAAAGTAGTTTTGAAGCTGAAAGATTACTGTCTCGAGGCTTTGGATTGGTCTTGCGGGACTAGAATATGGGTTTATTATGTATCTCAAAAAAGTTGCTTTGTCTCAAAATTCACCATTGATGTTTGTTTTTGTTTCTGTAGCGATGATGAAGTGGCAAATGCTGCAAGTGAGACTATTAAGAGTCTATCACGCTTTCCAGATGCAATGGTTTGTGTTTAAACGTTTTCATTTTGGTTCAGTGGCTATTACAGAATTTATTCCTCCGGTTCTAAACCCTCTATTTTTTACAGTCGGTAATTTTTCCTACTGATACCAACGATGCTACACACCTTGGTAACCTTGCTGCGAGGAGTTCGTCGCTGGTAATGCGCCGCTTTATTAATTATTTTTACCATGAAGCTGCTCCATTTTTGCCGTATTCTTACTATTTTCTAACTTTTTTTCAGGCACGTGTCCGGGTTTTGTCTTTGATAGTGAAGCTTTTTTCGATTTCTCCACATGTAGCGTCAGCAGTTAAGAACTCAGGGCTTCTTGATTTACTGGAGGCAGAAATGAAGGGTACAAAAGACACTCTCGTGATCTTAAATGTTCTGGAACTCTACTATGAGGTTGGCATCTTATTTCCAAGATTATTATTGAGTCTCTTTCCTTTGTTCCCCACATTTCAAAGCAAAATATTGTATTATGTTGAATGTTTGTGCACGTGTAACGCTGAAGTTGATGGAAGTGGAGCACAGTTCAGAGTTCGTGCCACAAACTTCACTTATTCAGATGTTTTGTTCTATCATCAGGTATAAGCACGCTCTTAAATCTTACCCACTTTACAGAAAAAAAAGGAAATTGAATACTTATTAAGGTCGCTTCAGCTCACCCTTTTTCCCGGGATCTTAAAATTTGTGTAGTGGTACATCAGTGGATCTCTTTCTGAAGTTGAGAGCAATGATGATAAGTGGCAGGCTCCTCTCGAGGGACAATATCTACAATACAGTGGATGAAGCTTGTAAGAATTTTTTTTTTTTTTGCAAAAAAGTGTAATTACTTGGGGTTTTTTATATGCTTTCACGACAAGGAGTTTTTAGCTTTCTAAGAACAACTTTCAACTTCGTCCCGAATCCAGGTGTGAAGGCGTTAATTTCAGCTATTGATGCGAGCCTGGAGTCACCGGAGATGAATGATACAGATGCACATGAAGCTGCGCTTGATGCACTTGGTCAGATTGGATCAAGTAAGTAGCTCAGTTTTCTTTGAAATTGCGTTTGTTCTAGCTTTCTATTAAAAGAGATTACCTAGATATGGTCATACATCTAGAGTTGTGATTTATAAGAGCGACAGACAAGATCTTTTGTTTCCCTTTACAGTAATAATTTGTGTGACTTTTGTATATTTTTTACAATAATTGTTAGCAACAAAAGGAGCGAATCTAGTTCTTTCTACTACACCTCCAGCTGCCAGACACGTTGTTGCTTCTGCTTTTGATCGCAATGCATCTGGAAAACAGTTGGTTAGTGTTTTTTTCTTCTCATTAGGTGAAACTCTGCCGATTATATGCTCTTTGGAAGACATGTTAATATTCAATTCTTCCTGTTTCAGGATTGTAAATTAACTCTCAATGATTGAAAATTTGTTTAATGAGACATTAAGGAAATCTGATGACTCTTTGTAAATTGCATGTGCAGGCTGCACTTCACGCACTGGCATACATTGCGGGTGATACACGGCCAAATAGCAGCAGAATAGTTGATGAAAAAGCTGAAGAAAACCTTAGATGTTTAATATACGATGTTGCAGCAAAGAGCACAAAACTAACCCCATCCGTGAGTTTATTTTCGCTTTTGCATCTTCTTCCTCAGCTGTGCGCAGACTACATATGTTTATGTTTGAACCATAGGATGAGCTAATTTTAGGCTCGTCACTCATAATCGCAGGGTTTATTCCTTTCAGTTCTTCAACAAAGCTCAGAGATGCGTCTTGCGGTAAAATCATTAACCTCATCATCTAATCTTTAAATATTTACCCTTCGTTTTCCTAGTTGGAGATTTAACAATGCACACGCACTACATCAAACTCAGATACTTGTGTCTTCGAATTTCCACTAATGTTAGACCGTCCGTCACGCGTTGCCCAATGAAACACTATGCGTTTTGTTAACACTATGTTGTTTACAATATAAATCCTCAGGGCTATAGAACATTGGCAGCGTTGGTGGCTCGGCCATGGGGGCTGATGGAGATTTTGTCGAAAGAAGAGATAATAAACATAGTGACGGATGCAACCACTGAAACTGCAAAGATAGGTAAACTAAGTAAACCTCCTCTCGCATATTGGAGTGGCTTCTTCCTCAACCTATTTGACGCAAAACATACGTTACATTCTTGACTCAGCAATGGAAGCGAGGTATAACTGCTGCAAAGCAATTAATGAAACATTCATGTGTAGTAACTTCGTTGATGACCCTCGTCGTCTAAAAACTGGTGAAAAGGTTTGAATATTTTCCTCAAACAATATTAAGATGGAAATTTGTAGAATCTTTGTATGAATGTTTTGACATGTTTAATTATTTGTTTTGGTTGTTGCAGTTGCAAGAAGCTGTTCGAAGCGGACCGTATATGTCGAAGAAGTACAGGGATGCACGACCAGAAGTAATGATGGCCGAAGGGTTCTAATGATGTAACTAAAAACCCAAAGTTTTTTTTTTTAAATTGGACCAGAGTTGTCTCTTCTCCGTTGTTCGATAAGCAACGATAGTTCGTTTTCTCTGTCTAAACAGCATGTTTGAAGAACCACAAGGACTAGGATGTTGTTTTGACTTTTTTAGCGTTTGAACTTGAACAACAGTAATTTTTCATTTGAACTCAGACGTTAATACTTAATAACAACAAGAAGCACTATAAGCTAGTACGTATCTGTTCACTGTATCTCATGGGCCTTGGCCCGTTGGATTCTAATCGTAAGATAAGTCCATCTAAAAAGAGGTAGTGGTAAATTACCGTTATAGACATCATCTCTGTCTGGAGAACAAAGGTCCGACGAATAGAGCCTGGAACGAGAGCCATTACTCCTACTAGTTACGTAGTAAGAGAACAGAGAGAAGTGTCCATGGCGACAATAGTCCAGTGTCTTTCTTCCTGTGCGAGCCTCAATTCCAAATTCAAAGTCCTTTCTCTTAAGGGAGCTTCTTCGTCATCATCTTCATCTCCGACTTCTTCCTTGTCCACTCGTCGTGGTGCGTCGCCGTCGGCTACTGTATGCTCCTCCCTTAGCTTCGCTCAGAGCGTTTCTCAATGTGTCGCCTTCTCCTCCGGTAAACCCCTCCTCAGATTTTGCGTTTGGTTTGTCCTCTTTTATGTTATTCATTTGAAAATTTGGGGGGTCTCTGCAGGGAATTTATGGGTACAGAAGAATCCATTGAGGCAACTGATAGTGTGTGAGGCTGCTCCGACGAAGAAAGCTGATTCAGCTGCAAAGAGAGCTCGCCAAGCCGAGAAGAGGCGCGTTTACAACAAGTCTAAGAAATCTGAAGCCCGTACTCGTATGAAGAAGGTAATCCTCATACTTTCTCTGCACTCTGTTTGAATAAAGGGATTGCTGATAAGCTTGTAATGCTGTTCCTCGGCAGTTTTAGTGATTTTACTTTTTTCGGGAACACTGCAGTTTTAGTGACTAGTTAAGGTGATTAGTGAATGTTTCTCCTTGGGACTTCTTGTAGTAACCCTTTCGACAACACGTGGAACATTAGAATCCAAGACAGGGACTAACTAATTTGTTTCATATTGGGATATGAATAGTGTGTGGTGTGCTTTTAGGTGGATTAATCATCACTGTAAGCTCAAGTGGGAGGTGTTGAGGCTAGTTTTGTTACAACTTTGGGGGAGGTTTAAAAGTCTTGATAGTTTATAGAACATCTTATTATCCTCTTGCAAGAATTTGGTGTTCAATACATATAACGAGACTAAATTCCAGCTGCCACATTTACTAAACAGGTCTTGGAAGCACTCGATGGGCTCAAGAAGAAAGCAGATGCACAACCGGACGAGATTGTTACCGTCGAGAAACTGATCGGAGAGGCTTATTCTGCTATAGACAAAGCAGTCAAGGTTAGAGCGCTACACAAGAACACTGGTGCTCGTAGGAAGTCTCGCTTGGCTAGGAGGAAAAAGGCCGTTGCGATTCACCACGGTTGGTACGTACCAGACACAGCAGCAGCAGCAACAACAGAAGCTGTGACCATGGCTGCCTAAGAACCTGGACAGAGATAATGGAAATTTATCTTTCTTATAAGATCATATGGAACAAGATGTGAAAACTGCTTTAAAAAACAAACATGTTTCTTCATGTATAATTCATTTCGACATTAGTTTCTTCTTTTGTACTATCGAGTCTGAGCTTGTTGTCTTCTTCTTTCGGCTTGGCCCAGACCTGGTTTAGTAAAATCTCAGTTCTTGGTTCTGGCACCATTCCTCTTGACATCATTTCTCGATAATAACTCAATGCTTCTCTTATCTTTCCCTTTGTGTGCAGACCATGAACCATAACAGTATATGTTCTTTGGTCTGGTCCTAATCCACTTCTCTCCATCTCATTCCATACCTCCCTTGCCTTCTCTTCATCTCCCCATTGCACATACAGCCTAAACACCAAATTGTACAAGTCGCTTGTCATTTCACACATGTTCTTCCTCATCCTCTCCAAAACTACCTCAACATCTTCAGGCTTCTGAGAATACTTAAGCAAGTAACCGAAAGTCACATCGTTAGGCGAACAACTCCCTCCTTTACCTTCCATCTCTTCCACTAGCTCCCAAACTTTCTCTGTTCTCCTTAGCTTGCATAGATGCTTCAGAAGCGAGTTATACGTCGCAACGTTCGGAGAACAACCTTTCTCACTCATCTCCTTGAACACTCCAAGAGCCTCAGGGATTCTCTTCTTGAAACACAATGCATCAATAACGTTATTGCAGATTTTAACATCCGGGTCTCTTCCAGTTTCCCACATTGCTCTGTACAGCTCCATAGCCTTTCCTACTTTCCCCTTCTTCGTCAACGCATTGATCATCGTCCCGTAGCTGACAACATCAGGCCTGCATTTCGAAGCAATGATATCTTTCCAAAACCTCTTGGCTTCATGAACATTCCCCAAAACGCACCACCCGTTGAGAATAATGTTCATAGCTTTTATATCACACCCAAAAACTCTCTTCCACGAGAGCAGAACAAAGTCTCCGCAAACTCAACATGCTTATACCTACACAGCCATTTCAACAGCCCATGAAACGCAACCAAATCATCCTCTATCCCAAACTCTCTCCTCCTCTCGTAAACCTTTACAGCTTCATCTACTTTATGAGCAGCAGCGTAACGGTTTAGCAAAACTTCATAAGTCTTCTCATCAACAAACCCATAATCTCTCTTAGACATTTCGTCGAACACTTGGTGGAACTCTTCGAAACGTCGCATTTTCCCAAGAACGTCGAGAATCTCATTGTACACTGATGAGCTAGATAGATAAACTGATTTCTTAAGAATCAATCGAGAAAGCGTGTAAGCTGGTTTCCAATCAGACCGGTTCCGGTTCACCACTTCTAGAATCAGCTCTTCGGTTAACACTATCCCGCACTTATCGAGAATCCGCTCGATTTCTTCAGGTGAGCTTCCACGGTGGTTCTTTAGGACATTGTGAACATCGACAGCAGATTGCTTGTCGTGTCCAGTGGAGTTTCTGTCGGAAGCTGCAAGGGAATGAAGAAAGTGTACAGATTGGTTAACACCCAGGAAGCAGAACTCGGAGAGGGTGATGTTGCTATTGTGAGTCGGTGTCTCCGGAGGAAAGAGACGGCGAAGAGCGGCGGATGATGTGGAAGAGGAGATCCGGCGCCGGCATAGAGCATTCTGTAGCTGAAAGAAGATTGCAGATTTATATTTCCCTCTCATTTTTACAAACTCTCTAAGGTTCGAAAGCAATACGTACATATATATACTCTCCCGTTTGTCAATTATGTTAAATAAATAATTAATGATAATTTTGTTTTTTCGAAACACAACCAAAATGTTTTTGTAATTTACATGTGCAAATTTGTATTCTTAGATGCCCATAAAACCTTTTTTAGACATGTACATTAATAAATTGTTTTATTTTGTAAATAAAAAATAAATTAAATCAAAATTGGGTTTCCTTAAAACTACTTTTTTACATTTTAATTACCTTATTTTAAGGTAAATTATAAATTTCTAAAAAAATATAATTATTTTAGTGAAATAATATTGGTTAAAATTATAGAAATAGTTAATTTCAAACCAATACTTTAGTAGTTACTACTTCTGTTTTTAAAATATATGTTTAAATTTTTTCACATATACTAATAAAAGATATTAATATAAATGTATTATTTTTATTAACTATTTTCATAAAATTTAGTCAATAGGAAATAATAAACATAATTAATCTTGTTGAATTTTGTAATTTATCATTATTACTTAATAAAGTGTGTTGAAAATAAATTTATTTTTAAAAACATGATTCTCTTTGTTACTTGTAGGGAGTAAAACTTAACATATCTTTTATATGTGTGAAATTTGTAAACTTACATTTTTTGAAACAAAAAAATAGTTTGGAAACCTATGTTGAGAAATTTAGGGATATAGATCCAGCAGATTATGTGGCCCAAGAAAACCCAATCCATTATCCATGGTCTGGAGAAATATGTAGTTGTCGTTAAATAAAGAACAATGAAAGCAATTAACAATCAAATAATCAATTAAATTAAGTGAGTAATCTTTAATCTTAGTCACACGTCTTCCTGCCGTCAATGTTATTACCATCTTTTAGGAAACAAGGGAAACAAAACAAACGGCGGGCCCACCGCCGTTAGAATCTCGGTTAGCCGACGCATACACCATTCTCTTTCTCTCTTTGTCTCCTTTCTGGATCATTCTCCACGCGTTCGTGTTGACCACGTGGCATTATAGATCTTTAAAAAAAAACAAATCAGCTTTTATTAATTATTTTCTTATTTACTTTAGTGCTCTGGTGGTGGGCCTTATTGGTTTGTTAAAAACATATTTTTGGCAGAGGGGCGGCTATATATTTTTAGGAAAAATAAAGAAAAAAACAGTCAAACTCAACTTTGAATTGGAGCCGAAGGAGTCACACATAACGCTCTTCACGCGATCGCCATCAGCTTGCGTTTAGCAGTGAGATTCACGTGCTTACATGCGTAACGCAGATTAAAAGCCGCGCGTCGTCGAGGTGTTGCCATGTGTTCAAATTTATATTTTGTAATATAAATAGTTTAACAAATGCTTTTATTTACAATATAAGTTATTCTCACATCTCTACATAATTTGTGTATTTATTAAATATAATAGAACAATCTTTCAAATAATTTTTTAAATTTTTTTTATCACAAAAATAACGTTTTAAAAAAAGTATCAAAATAGTTTTTTTTGAAAATTTAATTTTTACTATTTTTTAGTCTTAAAAGTTCACTTCAAAACTTCACCTTTAATTTTAAACTCTTAATCTATATTAGTTAACCCAAAAGTATAAGTGGAGAAATAATCATCTTCTTTTATGTGTTTTTTCTAGATGTGCTAGTCCACTAGAGTCAATTAACCATTTCTCTTTTAATGTCCCCTTTAGCTTGCATTTGGCTTTTATCGGACTATTATCTTGCAGGTTACTTTCTGAGTACATTTGTATATCAAAACATGAACTTCTGTTTTGAAGAGAAAAGAGGTGACTTTAATGAGATCACAATCGATATATTTCCATAAATGTGTTGGTACATTTGAAAGGTGAAGAACGACAAATTTTTCAATGAAAAGTGTATCTTCGATTGATATCTTTAACTTGCGTCTCTTTAAGACTGAATGTTGAAGAAAAGTTAACGAAAAAGAGAAAGCTATTGAGGATCATGAACATTCTTCTACTACATAAGTTGTGACAATGTCCCCTTTGATACATTGAACCCTACTTGTCAAATGATGCTTATGGATCGATAATGGTAATTCAGTGATCTGGGTGGAGTCTTAAGGACTAAATGGGTTATGAATCTTTCGGATTACGGACGTGCGCTCTCTCCCTGAGAGGAAATGTTACTTTGGACAGCTTCTTGCATGAAAGACATAAGGATAACATCGATCTTGATTGAGACAGACTGCTCATATTTATTGGATATTACTATGAACCAGATGGATTGGCCAGCATTTGCGTCGGAAATTGAGTTGTTCGGAGACTACATGAGGCCTTTGGAACGTGAACTTGATTCATATTCCTCGGAGAATAAATGTCGGACGGCTCACTAGGAGAGAGCAAGAACTAAAATTATATTTTTTTCATATAGAAATATACAAACAAACGAATGTGCTGCTCAAGAATTGATTCGTTTGACAACACTTGACTAATTTTATATGAGTAACACAAAAAACAAAATGTATATTTACACAAAAGTTTATATTTGATTATTGTTTCTTTGAAAAATATTTTTATGACAATTAATATTTAACGCTATACTAAAATATTTTTCAGTATAATATAACAATCAAATGTACAAATTTTATAATTAGTTTGATGATATCTAATATATATATATATATATATATATTCTTTCAAAAGTATCACTTTTTAAATTTTTATTGTTTTAGCTAAAAACAACTTTATGTTTTAACAGAGAAAAGTGTTAGTTTTTCCCTGCTTTTGGGGAGCTGTTGCTAACTTTTTTTCCAAGTTTTCAAAAATTATGCATGTTTATATGTGCTTATATTACTGAAATTTGATAGTATTTTCTAAGCTTGATAAATAATTCCAACTTGAACACGATGCAACATCATGCTTTTTCAAAGTTAATTTTATGGAACAATCGAGGTAACAAATATTATTCTACTTATATGCATGATACATACTACCTCTTATTTTCGATAAATCTATTTTCATGAAGTAAATCCCCATATTTTGAAACATCTAGTTGGTTTGCATTATATACATCAACATGTTAATTATTTCGTGTTCACGATATATTTAACCACATATTATGTTATGGAAAAAAAATTCCTTTAATTTCAATAAACAAAAACAAAAAAACTGAGCCGTATATGGGAATTTATTGTGTTGGCATGCAGCAACTGGACCATCACCATTAAATGCGTAATATATTGTCCAGGTTTCTTCTGGTTTTGAGCAATGGGTATTAGTATCACCCTTGATCGTTTTATACAGCAGATAGGTTTACATTTTAATGTACAAATAAATAGAAAAATAAAATGGATACTATTGAGTTATCAAAAATGAATGAGAGTTACCCTTTATATTTTAGAACATAAAAATAAATAAAAGGGTTTTCTATGACTAGTTACATTAAGTGTTAAATACCTAATCTATTATTCTACTCCCTATGTTTTATAATAAGTATCATTCTAACTATTTTTCTTGTTCTATAAAAAGTGTCACTTTATAATTTCAATGCAAATTATATGTATTTTTCAGCTGAAAATTAAATTGCAAACTGCATTGATTTTATAAATAATTTTATTTATCTACAAACATTGGTCAAAGAGATGTTTATTAATAACAATTTACATATATTCATACACTTTTTTAATTTGAGTGAAAATGTCATAGTGACACTTATTCAATAACGAGAAGATTATATGTCAGAGTTAAAACTGTTTATATTATTAAACATCGTATGTAAAATGTTCTGAATTCAGAAACCAAAATAGTTTAGTTACACAATGGTTAAATATTCATCAATTAAATAAAAAGATTATAGTGATAATATGTTATCATAAAGATATATATTTTCAATTAATGCTTTAAATGATGAATACCAATTCCTAAAATATGCTCAAACAAAAAAAAAATCAAACGCTTGGTCGTAAAAAAAAAACAAAGGGAAGATAAAAAAAAAACAATAGTCATTGAAGGAGGAAACAGACACACATACACACGTGGCAGAGGATAAGTGGAGGTTAAAAAAGAAAACCATGAAACCGCTATTGTTTGTAAGAGAACCGCTAAAAAAACCATTACAGGCTTTGACTGTTCACAACAAAGCGCCCCAAAAGGAGCGTCGTTTTACTCTCTTCTTCATCTCTAATATATAAAACAAATCCACCTCTATTATCACACCATCCTCTCTCCGTTTATTACGTAATGGCCAAGATGTGTTCGAAACCCGACCCGGCTACTCTAACCCGACCCACAATAATGCCAAAGGAGATTCGTTATAGAGGCGTAAGGAAGCGTCCTTGGGCCGTTACGCAGCCGAGATCCGAGATCCGGGTAAGGAAAACCCGCGTCTGGCTTGTCCTTCGATACCGCTGAGGAGGCGGCGCGTGCTTACGATAAGCGGCGCGTGATTTCCGTGGCGCTAGGCAAGACTAATTTCCCGGACTTTTCTCGAGCTGAATGAGAGGATGGCCGCCGCTGGAGGCGGTTACGCGCGGAGCCCTAGCCAGAGCAGCACCCTCGACTGCGGTTCTCTCCGGCGACTGCTGGAATTATTCCACCGCAACTTGAGCTTAGTCTCGGCGGTTGTGACGGCGCGTTTTACCAGATGCCGATGGCGGCGTTCCTGTATACTTTTTGACCTTATGAGGAAATGGAAAACGGAGGACGTGGTCAGCCTCATCTGGTGTCGGCGTTACGAGTGCCGTCGATGCATGTGACGGCAAAGATGGCTTGTGTGCACCAGAGCGACTCATGATTCGCTCATCAGGTGTCGATTTCGAATGTATGTGGAGAAGAGATCTCAGCCGTTAGATTTAGCATCTTAAACTGCTTCTCCGTGGAACAGGCTGAGCCCATGAATACGCTTCTTTTGCTTTGCTCTAAGATATATTCAGCGTAGTTTTTCTCCAGTTCTCTATATAATATATCGTTTTTAGAGAGAAATTATATATAAATCGATGCAGGGAGTAAAAAATGTTTTATAGATGACATATACCTTATGTACATAACTGGAGATCTGAACTTTTGTTGTGTGCTGCGACTTGTTTTCACCATGTTTGTTCTCTGTAGCTTATTTCATTTTTGTTATTTGTTTTTCAAATATTTCAATTATTAATTTTAAAAAAGATAGTAAACACAAATAACTTCAAACATATTTTGCTCATCTATTTCCCTAGAGAGATAATTATCACTACTTGTGAAGTTGTTAACCTAATCAGCCGCATCTCTAATGGCTTTCGTGTGTTGTCAATCAATAAATAGTCTCAAGGTCATACATATCCGACGGTTTCTTTTCACAGTGTCTATAGAAAGTTTGCAAAATAAATGATGTAGTTGAAGTATATAATAAACTAATTGAAGTAAGATTGTTAGTATTAAAAGAGAGTGAGTTTTTTTTCACAAATGTGGTAAACTTTAAGCATGCCGCAGCCGCTGTATCTGCGCCAATTTTCGGCAGCGGTAATATTTCGAAAAACTCTACTCAGACATGTGTTTATCCACGGTCTGCTTAGCAGAATCCTTAATTATAATTTTATACGTTTTTTATATTTTTATTTTTCTCTTTAATTTTTCCGTTAAGAGATGTCATCTTAGAGTCTCTTATTTAAAGACGGTTCTTAAGTTCTTAGTTAAAAGTAAGAACGTCTCTTTGAAAAAACTGACACCATGCTAAGAGACCTACAGCAGAACACTGCTCTACGCTCACTTAAGTAGGTCCATGTAGACGAGTATGGCCATAGTACTCCTCCTTTTTGCGAACTTCCAAATTTGAGTTTTGAATGATGAGACATTAACACTCTTATAAGTCTGACAGACCGTCAACCTGTCGCTATTATTTGTCATCTTACTAGATTTTACTGATGTTTAGGAGTTCTAACAGGACTGCCTAATAGTAACATTATATATCTATAGTTTGTTACTGATTTAAAACCGTAACGTAGTTATTGTCGAATGTTATCATCTTGAACCATAGTATTCTTCTATTGAAAACAAAGATCACGAAGCGAGGTTATAAATCCTTAAGATCAACTTAGTACTCTGCTCATCTTTTTCACTACAATGTAATTTATATTATGAGTGACATATTTACAAAGTTAAATCAAATAAGTCTACAAAAGAATTAAAAACAAGCTAGAACAACATAGTCTAGCATCTTAAGATTCATTTAGTCCAAATGATGAGATCGAATTTTTAACTTATAATATTTTGTTATTTGAACCTAATATCGTGTTCAGAATGTCCTGTGGTAATTATTCGTTTATTTACTATATTTCATATTTTATAAATATCGTAACCGTATTTAAAATATAGATTGAGTGGGGCTCAGAGTGACATTGACAACACACCGTCACATATACATAATACTAATGTAGAAATTATTTTACGGACTGATTGATTGTACTGATTCCAAAGATTACACATGATATATCTGTTTCGAAATTCTTCCTAGAGTGTTGCGGTTTAAGTACGATTTGTTTGTTTTTTCTTAGAATGTGACGCTAAGAAAGTTGATATTCTCTTTCGACGTAATGATGCTGCAGCTGGTTGAAAGAGAGATATGATGGTTGGTGTAAAATGGAATGCAATGATGTCAAGGAAGAGCAGAACGTCGACGTATAGAGTGAGAGAGAAACCGCTTCATAATTAAGTGCAGTGATGAGAGCTTTTGATTGGATCTGTCCCAACTACGCAATCAAAACGCAATCTTATCTTCGTGATTCTCGTGTTGATCCAACGGTATAGATATATATTCCTCGTCACGTGTATGCATCTCAATATTCATTAAAAGTAATATCTCCTCTATTATACGCTTTCCGTTCATATTAATTGTCGTTTTTAGAGAGATTTTTGTTACAAAATATAGTGTCTGTTTTTGACTGTTTGATGCAAAATTATTATTTATTGCTGCAGATTTTATTTTTCTATTGGTAAAATATGTTACGTATGGTATGTAATTGTGTATAAAAAATAATATGTAAATATTAATTGTTTTCTTATCTGTGTTAAAACCTAAAGTGACACTTATAATCTGAAACTGAGAGAGTAATACTTAAGTTTTCAGTCTTTACATACATTATAATAATATACTTAAAAATATGTGTTTTTATCTGTTCAAATAATATGATCTTAGAAAGTTTATTAGTGTTCAAAATATAAGATATTTGAGATTTTAAGATATTTTTTTGAAATTTTTAAGATTAATTTAATTTTATTGGAACTGTTTAACAATAATTTTAAAGTTTTTTTTATATTGGTTGAGTGATCTAAAGTATCTTTTAAAATATTATTTAAAAATGTAAATTCCATTTTTGATATATGTATTGATTAATGGACAGTAGTATAATGAAGTGGAGCGAAGATTATTAAGCAAAGAAAATAAAGAAGGGGACGCGGCACCGACGGAAGCAGCGCGAGTATCCTTGTTCAGAAAGAGACCGATATCAGTGACGCGTGCGCCCACATTCCTCTGACAGCATGTTCTATTTACAAGCACTTCATTTCAAACTTCTTTTGAAGAGGTCATATAGTTTTAAGATCTGTCCTTTTCAAAAGATATTAATGACGAATAAATTAAAATTTACAACTAATGCTAACTTAAAAGGTTTTATTCATATAATAAAACTAAATTTATAACGTTGAATGTTTTACATTATCTTACAAAGACTGATTTATTACTTTACATATCCAAGACAATGTAAATGTTTTTAACGAGAGAGAGAATCAGTTCTGTAATCACAAATGAATAAGAGTTTGCTATTATATATACAACCGTCTCACGTGACATATTCGAACTGCTTAACTGTTCCATAAGAGTTTGAATAAAAATGCAGCTAATTTGCAGAAGTTACGTAGTTCACATAATATGCAGATGAACTGTATTTATGTGCATTTCTACTCTTCACACCTGAAAATCATTTCACACGCA